>UELU01138288.1:0-39825 GCA_900490025.1 Megastigmus dorsalis | reverse complement strand
CTCTCTCTCTCTCTCGCTTTCTCATTCCCTCTTGCAAGGGGTTGTAGCGAAAACTTCAAACGAGCGTCTAGGGCCTAGGGCCGATATAATAAATCATGGGTGTGCGCCAAGCCCGCGGAATGGTAGTTTCGGATTCGATCGCGCAACAACAACAATATCAACAACAACAGCAACAGCATTAGCACTAGACTCGGATTCTCGACAATCTGCATCCGTAAATTCGATTGACTTGCTTAGGTAAATAGTTTCGCCGAGCTCTACATATAAGCGTGTCTCTGAGTCTAGTATATGGGTGCATTCCATCAATTTCGATCGCCCAGACAAGCGCGAGAACGGCGGCTACTCTCACGTGCAAACTGTGCCGAATCGCTTGACGTCACGCAGCTTATACCGTCTTCGCATATATCTATACTATGCAGAAGGGGTTCCAAATAATTAGCATAGCTTTTAGAAAATAGCTACATTTACTTTTGGGCCCGCGTGTATCTCTGTTTCTTAAAGAATTCCATTCGGACGTGGAAAAACGGAGTATTTTTGTGAGTTAATTGCGTGCGAATGGAATTTGCGAGAAGTTAGTGGAATATAGCGGCGCCTCGAGCAAATTAATTGCAGCGGAACTATACTTTAACTTTCTGGAGAGTTGCGAAATGGAAACCGTTGTTTTGATCGATCGAACACACATAGAACTGTTCCTTGCAATTACTTTTTTTTTTCTGGGAATGAAAGGCGCACATATACCCGCAAAGCGGTTTCTTACATTAGATTATCGATCGTTCGACATCAAGAAAATATATCCAACGGTTAACACCAAACTTTCATTACGAAAACTTTCCAAAAACACTGCAATTATCTCGGGAATTCTCCCTCTCACTCCACTCGGGTGAGTGGAAGTACAGAAGACCGATGCATAAAGCAAAAACGTTTAATTGAGACTTCGTTAAAAAAATTGCAATGAAGAATTGCTGGGGGCAGTGGTCGCAAAAAAATTTATGTAGTAACAGTCGGGCTCCGCGCGTATGCGGCTGGATGAAAAAGAAAAAACGAAGAGAAAAAAAAACGAAAAAGAAAGACGACGACCTTATTTGGACTGTAGAGAATATATGATCAAAGGCCCAGCGGTGAAAAACACCGTTATCAGACCTGCGAGCGCGCGTCCCTTTTACAAAACAAGGCACGAAACATCCCAATAAGAAGGCGAAGCGAGCCGAGGCGAAAGGCTGCAAGGAAGGAGGAAAAGAGTAAATCCTTAATTCAGTCAGGGCGTTCGATTTTCAGGAGGAATCCGCCGGCCGCGCACTCCGCTCTCTTTCTCTCTTTCTCTTACAGCAGCAGCAGCAGCAGTTATCTTGGTCCGATCGTAATTAGAGCCTGTGCTTCGCGGGGCGCGCGCGCAAACTCTACTTTTGCGAATCACTGGCGGGCGAGCTCGTTCAAGCGGCAATATTACCGTCGACTGCGAAAGATATTGCCGGACGAGAGGGAGGGCTGCAACAGCAGCAGCACCACCAGCACCACCACCAGCAGCAGCAGCAGCGGCAGAAGCAGCAGCAAAAGGTCGAGGAGAGAGAGAGAGAGAGAGAGAGTATACGCTAGCGCGCCACCGAGGGAGAGAGCAGAAAGAGTTAAATCGAGGGAGGAAGGGAGGACGGCCAGCGACGAGCAAATAATCGAGTTTAATTGCAAAACCGTCGGCATGATTTAATTACGCGACGCGCCCGAGAGCAAAGCTCTCGCTCTGCTCTTTGCTAGTATGCCTGCAGTCTCTGCGAGTGTGTGCGTGTGTATATATATAAGTTGCTGCTGCTGCCGCTGCAGCGGGTATAAATTCTAGTGTAGCCGAACAGCTGAGTAAGTGCTGTAACGGTGAAGCGAAACGAAAAAAAGCGCGGCAGCGTTAATTCGTTTTTTCTTCATGTGTGTATGCAGCGTGTGTGTGTGTGATGAGTATGCCTGTGTGTTTTATTTTCGATCTCCCGAGCGAGCCCGTCATGCGTAATATTGTTCGGGGAGGGAGAGATCGCGAGGTTTATTGCGGTTATTACAGTTTACCATGCCACTGACGTCGTTATTACATTTTCGGCTTTCGGACGCAATTAAAATATTGCAAATGAAGACGTTGGAGGCGAGCGCAGCATTATGTTTTTGTTCTTATTTGTTGTTGTATTTTGCTTTTAGTTGTCCCTCGGGCGCAGATTGCTGTTTACTTATAGTAATCAAATAATCTCTTATTTTACAATTTGATGCAATGATCAAGCAATAATATGAATTTTGTAATGAATAAAAATTGTCGAAGCTATAATAAGCTGCTGAGCTTGATTATATATATTTTATATCTTTACAAAACCAGCAATGGGAAAGTGAACAAAATATTATCATGATTCTAATCAATAAGAAATGCTTATATACTTTTATTCGCGTCAAATATCTTCAAATTAAGTTAACCACAAACGGCTTGGTAATGAAAGCTTATATATACGAACGGCTCGCGCTGGCAGAGTTTCAGCAAATCCTTAAAGTTTAATTGCAATCTGTTAATTATATCTCCGCGGCGTCGTATACATCGCGGCAAATACACACGCCTCACGGTACCGCGCCAACGACAAAAAACGCTCGCGCGGCGCTCTCAAAAACAATAAGAAACAATTAAATAAGTATTCCCGGAGTTCCGCGACGACCGCATAATAAACTGCATTTCTCTTTCGCTCTCTCTCTCTCTCTCTCTCTCCCTCTCTCTTCGTTTTGCGCGCGCGCGCTCCGCCGACTATCCAGCGAATAATTAGAGCTAATAAAATCTTCTTGCCCCGTGGTTCAAACTCTCGGCCGGCATAAATTCTTCCGCTCGAAAGAACCGCTCGCGCCGTCGCTGCCGCCGCCGGTCCCGCGTTTCTTCCATTCTTCGCGCAAGTACGCGGCGGCCGCGCAGAAATCGCTAAGTAAGTTTCTTCGAGTGGACTCGTTTTCTCCTCGCCAAGTATATAAGAACCTCGAGAGGGCTCTTATCTCTCTTTCTCTCTCTCTCTCTCTCTCTCTCTCTCTCTCTCTCTCTCTCTCTCTCTACCGGCTCTCCATGTGTTTTTTGCGCTCTCTCTTTCTCTGGCTCCTGCTCTGCACGCCAGCACGCAAGAGAGTCGGGCGGGAGGGTAGCAGGCGACTCGCGCGACAGCGCGGCCGGGAGATTCTTCCCCGCTGATATCCTAACTACGCGGGCACGCGAACTTAAACTAGCGAGAAAGAGCTTAGATCAATACGGAGCGATTCGCATACATACACGAGAGCCTAAGTCTACAGGTACATGGATATATATATATATATATACATACACACATCATATATGTATAGTAGAAGGGCTTCGCGTTCGTTCGTTCCTTCGAGAGAGTAAGCGATGGCGCGCTTTGCAGGTCTTTTTTTATACCCCACGCGCGCGCAACTCGACTTATACATATATATAAAAGCCTTCGTTTTTTCCTTCGCCTGTCCCTTTGCATTTATTACTGGCTCGCGAGCTCGATTCATGTTTAATGCAAGGAGGTGTGTGCGGCTTGATATTGGGAGTGTAAATGGCGCGACGTGGGAATCTTTGGCAGTTTCTGCGCCGAGATGAAAAAAAAATGAGAAGAGAAGAGAGAAAGAGAAGAAAGTCCAAATTTTTTTATACCTCGTTACATTTAATCTTTCTTTTTTTTCGACACGAGCGTGTGGCTTTGCATTCGAGTGTGAGTAGGAGAAACCTCCCTGCGGAGAGGTTGGAGCTTTATTCGAACCTCGTTTTTGATACGATCCTTAGCCATTTTTGTCACGCGTTGGAAAAGGGAGAGGGAGAGTATACAAGAAAGTTTTTATTTATCGACGCGATATCTGCGTGCGACCGCTGGATCAAGTCCAAGTGTTCCTGGGAAAGAATAAACTCATGCGGGAACGAGCCTCGTTCTTCATTTTCAAGTTCTTTTTTTCTGTTTTATTTTTCTTTTATCGCAGAAAACATTTTGTAGACGTATTGGAATCTCATTTTTCCTCATAAAGGAATTTTATGACCGAAAAATTAGGATCGAAATGATTTTGATGAATACTAATAACGTTTTTTCCTCATTCCTCATGAAGAATTTATTATTCTGTCCGATAAGTTAACAAAAAATATGTTCCATTATTGTTTAAACCTAATGCGAATTACAGATGAACGGCTAAAATTTCTGGATAAAATTAAGCATGCTGTCGGAAAACCCAACAACACTATTATACATATACATAAAAATTACAGTTCCTCACAGGCTTTCTTCCAGTCTGAATGCTTTGCTCGATAATATAAATCTAGAATTCCGGCACAATTTCCATTAAACAAGAGCCGTTCGAAATAAAGCCCTCTCCACGCACAAAAGAGCACACACACACACACAAGCAGACACGAGGCAATCTTTCTCTGCCCCTCCGAAGTTTCTTATCCTACGGCGCATGTAAATTCATCCACAAATCGCTCTCTACGGCTACCGCAAGCCACCCAACCAACACACGCGCACGCGCACACATGCACGCACTCTTTTCTCTCCTCTCTCGTGTATACAGTTTGCCTGGAGCCAGAGGGAGGTCAATGTCTCTCAGATCTCTCTCTTTCGCGCCTTAAAATACAGCGACCGCGCAGCTACAAAGCAAAGTCCGCGGCTCTCTGGGGCTGCCGAGTGTCTCCTCTCTCTCTCTCTCCCATCCTTCTCTCCAATATTATTTCTACCCCGCTCTCTTTCTTCTCTCTCCCTCTTCGCCTATATGCGTGTAATATATAAATCGAACCTACACTGCGGAGAGTAAGTGAGAGGGAGAGAGAGAGAGATAGAAAGAGGGTCGCTTATACACGTCTATAAATCGACGAGCGAGAATCCGCGGGAGCGCATTTATTATTGTTCGGCCGCGTGAAGTTTGATAGCGTTACACAGCTCTCGGCCCACGCGGGGCGTAAAGCTCCGAGCTGCTGTTGCTGCAGTGCGCTTGTGTGCTTTCGAGCGGACTCTCTCTGCATGTATATCGCGTAGGAGGGAAGAGAGAGAGAGAGGATGGGGCGCTTGGCGCGGGTGATACGAAACCGGGAGAGAGAGAGAGAGAGAGAGAGAGGACGAGGAGTAGGGAAACAACGGGGGTATGGGGCAGGCGCGCCTGCACCTCATAAACTTAAACCCTAATTAACCGGCGCTACGGCTACTGTTGCGCGCCCCGTTCTCTCTCTCTCTCTCTCTCTCTCTCTCTCTTGCTCTCTACCCTATCGTGTGCGTATGCTTCTCGTTCGTACATACGAACGCACTTTGTCTCGCTTTCTCTCGCTTTGGCTCTATATACAGCGTATTGTTTGCTTTATTTCTCTCGCTTTAGCCATGGCAAAAGGAACACTTCTTTCCTTCGTCCTCGCGAACGCACGTGCGTTTTTGCTCCCGTTCTCTCTCTCTCTTTCTCTCTGCAGTGCAACCATTATTCCACGTTGCTTTCTCAAACGCGCCCGTTTAGCGCCTATGAGTTTTAGCTCCATGAACTTTGTGGGCATTTATATAATGAAAATAAAGATAAACACGTTAAAAAACTTGTATGTCATTCGTCGTAGAAAATAATAAAATTGTCCGACGCAATCAGAGCATTATCGCGCGTTGCTTTTCTCGCATCCCGATTGACTCAATTGTCTTGGGTGCAATCGCACGTATACATACACACACGAATCTTCGGCAGCACAGAATAGAGAGAGAGGCAAGTATTCTCTAGCGGGAATCTCGCGCGCGCTCGTTGTTTATCACCAGACTTGGCGTAAATTAGACCCTTGGCCGCGAAACTATCCGACAGCGGCGGCTTTCGTTTCACAGCCCGAGAGACGATGCTGTTCTCTCTCTCTCTCTCTCTCTCTCTCTCTCTCTCTCGACCAAAACGGAACGTGGCTTCTAGCTTGGGGATTCCGACGCTGCTGCTGCTGTTCTTACGCGTATACACGTAAAGCCACGGTTCCTCGTGCGCGCTTATATGCTGCGTACTCGCGCAGAGTCGCGTGGGATTACGAAAGTTGATTGTGCGGTGTGCGCTTGTGCACAGGCTCTCTCTCTCTCTCTCTCTCTCTCTCTCTATATGTATATATATCTCTTTCTCTCTGTACGGCCTGGCATACGTATACCGCTCGAGACTCTCGCAAGTAGGATCAGGTCTTTCTGAGTTTAATGTGCTGTGTTGTGCCTCTCCTTCGCGCGCGTGCGTGTGTGTACAGAGTTAATCTTCTAATCTTCCTGACTTTTGTCCCCTTTTCTCGAGCTATATGGCTTTAGGAGTGACCAACCATTTCCGATGCATCGACTATTCAAAGTGTTTGGAAAATAGAAGCCATGGTTTTCCGATCGACGCGACAGGAAGTTTGAATTTATTTGATTCGAAAATTTAAATAAATGGTAGATATATATGCGTTGTGTGTTTCAAGAGTTTACAAGATGAATGTTGGCTTGGATACATTGAAAATATGTCTGTTGAGAATTTCGAACTTCTAAGGCTTTTAATCCAGCATCCGAGAATAGGTTCTATTTTTATTCTACGTGGCTTCGAATGTTTCCGAAGATTTACGAGATATTTTTGGAGCTTGGGCGTTCTTGGGTTAAAACTTAACGGTTCTTGACGCCCAACGACATACGTATTTTATATAAAATAAAGCAACTATTATTAAACTATAAACTATACCAATTTTTTTTTGTAATTGAAATTCGGTTTTCCTTATACAAATAAATCTAGTGTTAAAAACAGTCTGTAGAGCACCAAAGTCTTCTCAACATGATTCTTTAATAAAGCAATAACCTTGTAACCATTCTCCATAGTTATTTCCAAGCTCTCAACACAATCTTCACAACACTCGTGATTCTGCGTGTCAAATTTTCATCATCACGATGGAACCTACTACACGTCGATTATTCCTATCAACATTGTACAACAATTAAAAATTTAATTTTCCCTGACATTGTCAATGCGAGCTTTATCTTAATCGACGAAAGCCGTCAGAAAGAGAGACAGAAAGAGAGAGAGAAAGAGAGAGGGAGTGAGCGCGCGACATTTCGGAAGGATAAAGTCGGATTTACGATTCCTCGCTCGTCCTCGCGTGTCTCGCAAGTGTCAGGTCTATGCTGTACATGAGAAAAGGCTGGCTAGAGGGCACACAGACTCACACACACTTACACACATATATATTTGCAGAGCAGCAGCGCAACGCGGAGAGAATATTTATGGCCACTGGAGCCAAGCTTCGGCTAGCAGCTACACCACCAGCCGTAGGAGCGAGCAAGCAAACACATAAGAGAGAGAGAAAGAGAGAGAGAACCGCGAACGATCGATTCTCGGGAAGATCTTATGCGATACTACCAGCCCTCCCCGTGTCGTCCGCGAGGAATTCAAGGGAAAAAGGCGAGAGACACAGAGAGAGAGAGACAGAGAGTCCCGGGAGACCACGATTTTTATCCTCCTTTCTCTCTCTCTCTCTCTCTCCTCCCACTCGCTCTCTTCTTCTAATCCGCATTAGGTAGAAGATCGAGAAATCAAAAGAACAATATAAAAAATGCCTTGGAAATAGAACTGTATATATACTGGGATATTCGGAGTCACCGGCTTGCGCATGGAGCGCGTGACGCGCCTGCCGCGACCTTTTCTCTTCCTAATATCAACGAAAATGCTTTTAGCATTTATCTTGGAGAGCCATTAATTCCTGCCGTTCGTGTACATCCTATATATCTATCGGCTGACAGCGCATAGTATTTATAACTATAGGACCGCCTAAACAGTTTCCTCATTATCTTCGGGTGTTTCCGACGTTTTTGGCCGTATAGAAATGCAGGATTTTCGAGCGCTAAGTCCCTCTTATATATGGGTAATGAGTCAAAGAGCGAATGAATGGTAATTCACAGGTATCTTTTTGTATTACGCAGTTATCGATATTGTTGATGTAAAATAAAAATCATTGTTGTACCTGGTTACTTGGTTATACTTTGTTATTACGATCTAGATAATCATAATTACAGTTTAAGTGTTCTTACCGCCATGTCTTATTACAAGTTCGTTATTACATTTAAAGCATACGGTCACGAAGTTTGTTTAACTACTTGTACTTCGCTAGACTTACAAACTGTTGTATACAAATGATAACTACGCCAATTACAACGTTGTTTGGTCTTATTAAATGTATTTAATTTTATTTAAATAAAAAGTACATAATAGCAACATGAAACCATAAAACTTTTACGTGTACTTATATAAGATGCACTAAATAATAGAACAAGACAAACAACAATAAAGGTTTCCAAATTCAAAAGGTACTTAAACCTAACATAGTATCACTTACGCTAAATACATGGTACAACTATATATAACTACAATTAAAACATTAAATCCGGCTGACTATTCCTTGAGTAGAGAGTACCTACAGAGAGAATGAGTAAAACAATTTCTACTGTTACTACTTTTTCTGCATCCTGCTGGAGAGAGAATCGACGCACGCGCACATCCGCCGTCTCCGCGGGCTCACACGTGCGTACACATATAAGCCGCGCAAACAGACAGAGTAAGAGAGAGAGAGAGAGATAGAGAGACAGACAGAAGGAAAAGAAAAGAGACATCCAGCAGGGAATCCATCAGCACGGGAAGAAAGACAGATGCAGCGACGTATCGCGTTGCAGCACGCGTGCAGGTGCGCTCGCGACGTTTGCCCGTGAAATTGTTTCTTTCTCCAAGTGAGCATGAGAGAGAGATATAGAATAGCGAGCGCAGCACTGAACACACACACGCGCAGGCGCGCGAAAAACCTCAAGGCTCATCGCCGGCTCGTCCAATGTGCAATGAGCGCGTCTCGAACTACTCGTGCAAGCAAAAACCTCGAGGACCTTGACGTTATTACCCACAACAAACCTTCTAGGCAGCCGCCGGAGCCACGCATACATACTTTCTCGCATGCACATCTGAGTCAACGCGCGACCGCCATTACTAAGTATACCTCCATCTCTCTCCTCCGCGCGAAGCCTATACGCAACTCGTCTACTGATACTCTTACCGTGTGCCATTTATAGTCCAGTCGCATAAAATCAATGGGACAAGATCCTCCGAAATGTCAAGCGAAGAAAATGTCCATCAGCCTGGCCCGAGACGTGGGGAAGAGAGACATTTTTCCCCAAAAATT
Source organism: Megastigmus dorsalis (assembly GCA_900490025.1). Lineage (NCBI taxonomy): Eukaryota > Metazoa > Arthropoda > Insecta > Hymenoptera > Megastigmidae > Megastigmus > Megastigmus dorsalis. Next base: position 30,665 of record UELU01138288.1, on the reverse strand, counting down.
TTCGTAGGCGGCCGTGATACGTAAAGGCCGTGGCAAGGCGGCGCCGGGCGACGCGCGCGCATCCACCACTGAGCGCAACATGGCGTCGACTCCGCTCTCCTCGACTATACGTTGCTCCACCAGTAGAACAAGGACAGGAGAGAGAGAGAGAGAGAGAGAGAGAGAGAGAGAACCGGTCGATGCGGCGCGGCGGCCAGCAGCGCGCGCAGACGCCGAGAGCCTCGGCTTGTGCTATACACGGAGCAGAGCAGAACTGCGACCGAGAGAGAGGCAGGGTGGGGCGGAAGAAAGAGAGAGAGAGCGAGACTCATGCGCGCGCTCAGCCAAACTAACATGGCCGACGGCGCGTCGAGCCGTGTGCGTGTTGTCGACGATCCCGTGAGGCTTTTTTCCGCGTTAAGAAGCGCGCGTTCGCGGATTTTTTCAATCGCCTCTGCGTGAGCGCCGAACGCGTGTTCACGAGTAGGACAGCATCTCCTGTTAGCTGCGAGGTTAGCGATGAAGCTGGCGACGTGGACGTGGGATCAGCGTGTCTTGGGTGTAGAGCGAACTGACGCGGCTGTGGCGGGTGCCATCTTAGGGACCGAGAGCTCGAATAACCGCTGGCTACACGTGTGCGCGCCTTATACACATGCGTCGTGGTGGTGGTGCGTTCTCACCGTTAATACATATATATGTATATATATTTCCTACCTGTGCATCTATTATCAGTGTCATTTGGCTTCCATTAGCGCCTGTTTTTTTTTGTCAATTGTACTCATTTGTCTTCATAATTTATGGTTTTTAGAATCTCTTTTTATTTTGTATATGGCTTCAGTTCTGTATTGCGGCGTTGCGAGGCGAGTGATTTTTTGGCTGCTAGTTATAGACTACTTTCGAGACTGAAATATTTTTGTTTATTCCTGCCCGCTCCCAATGCTCTATGTTATATTTGCATTGCTTTAGAAAAACGACTGGCTCGAATTCTCTTTTATTTTGCTCACGAGTAGTGCTCTCTTAGTTCTTAAATGGATGGTATATTTTTATATTTTGTACGGGCAGAGTTGTTTGTATACATGTAAGCTTTATTCATGCGCTTCTGAGCAAGTCAATTTACTTTGCAAACCTTTTAATTGCGAGAGAAGTAGATTTTTATCTGTGGCACAGTTTCAGGAATGTTTCATTAAAAGTATATATCATGTTAGTTGAATGCTTCGTATGAATATATTATATACTCAGTTTATAAGTGTAAATGTAATAAATATTGTGCCACCATCAGTTTAATTTAAAAAAAAGAAACAGGTGTTATGATTTCCACGTCGTGTTAACATCATCGTTTATTCAAATACATTGTTAGCGATGATAATAATAATCAGCTGCGAACACATCGTAAAGTAAGTTCTTTATTAGTTGTGGCGAGCTTCGAGAATGGGTTGTTAGCGTTGAGTACCGACGATAATTTCGAATTGTCAATGTGCCTGTATAAATCGCGGACTCACTTTCTTTAGCTTGCGGTAATGAGGAGTACTTCTCTCATTTATAAACAAGTTATGATGTATACATGTACACAATTTGTTATCTCTCCAAGTTATTAAGATTACGCGTAACACGTGAATCACTACGTATACGCTGTATATAAGAATCGTAGAAACTGAAAAACCGTATCCTGTTTTTAATACGGTTAAAATTAATATGAAAAATATTCTTTGGTCCCAAACGAATATATTGCTCGTATATCCGGCGCGCACCGTTTTGTCCTCAATGGGCGAGCATTTTAAAACTTTCCATTGTTTGATTGCTCGGGCATAAATACATGCCTTGTGCCCTATATAATATATACATATATGTGTGTGTGTAATTGTACAGTGGAAAACAAAACGAGTCGCGTGCCGGAGCGCTGAGTAAGATCGCCGACATATTTATTGCGACGCAAATAGGTATAATGCTCCTCCCTTTCTCTCTATCAGTGCAGAGGGCCGCAAGAGCCGCGCGTCGCTCTACTCCTGCTTGCGTGATACGGAACACTGTCCTGGAATCTACGTAACAATCGCCTGCGAGTCTCTCTCTCATTCACCTCTATGCGTGTTTGTGCGCGAGGCTTCTAACCACTGCGTTAACGCTGATATTTCATTACCGACTCGTACGTTATTACGTGCTACGCGCAAATGTATATACAAGTTCTGATTTTTACCCCTAAGGATCGTAAAACACATCATTCAGGGGTGTCTCGTAACATTTTTAGGGGAGGTTCCTGTAATCGCTCTATTTGGGTGTCGATATTATTCTTGACGTTGTAATCAATCCTGATGAAGTTGTCGATTTTCTGATGACGATTTTACACGTGATTGCCATTACGAGAAACATAAATATTCTATATCTTTATAGAATGTTACTTCAGCGATTTCCGACACGAGACATTTTATTTACATCGAGTCTGGTGAACAAAGAAAGATTAACGATGCGGATAAATCATTTTTAATGTACGTGAATATTGTCATTGCATGCTATCCACGTATTTTAGAAAGTATACTGTTTAGTTCGTATACACCTCGCCCGTCCTCCTCAGCTTGCCGTCGGACTACACATTGGTCTATACTCTGCGCCTGCGTAGACTGCAGCATAACGTTGTGGCTTTCAAAGCAACGCTTATTTCTTACTCGATTTTATTTTTAAAACTAAACGAATAATATATCGTATACAATGAAAATTTGTTTAATAAACATTCGCTTAAGTACCTCAACCACCATAAAGTGAGGGAAGATTGACTAAGAAAAATAATGATTTGTGAAATAAAGCGATCTTAATCCATAAATTCAAGAGTTAAATCGTTTTAAATTGTTTTATAATTATGCTTATAGAAATCAATTATTGTATATTTCTCTGTTGATATGCTTTAACTCAATTATAAAATAGGAAATTCCTTTAATTATATGTATACTTTTCATCGAAAGAAATGTTAACATGCAACCTCTATTTAAAATTACTGCAATTTGCTCATCTATCTGTAAATCTATGGCATCGAAAACCAATTTTCAAAATACTTCAGCTCGTTCAATTCTCGTACCTTTTGCAAAACCAAAAATATAACCAAATAATAATTCTTACCCTTCTCCCAATATACATTTGAAAATTAAACACAGACACACCTATAGGTACTATATGCGAGTCCACGAAAATCCCAGTCCACGTATTTCGATTCATCTATCTCGAGCTGTCCATTTATGCGTAGAGTGCGAGTGCTGCGAAGCGTATCGCAGTCCCCATAAATCCACACCTAATTGAAAGATTGATCCGCGGCGTGGTAGCGGAACTAAAAGTGCTCGCTCGCTCGCGCTCCGCTTCGCTCTCGAGTTTGCGCCGCCGCCACCACTGCTATACCGCAGCCGCAACACCGATATATATACAATTTCGCATTGCGCTCGGCACAGGAGAAACTCACTTAAAACTCGTTAGAGAGAGTGAGACAGGCAGACAGCATCAATGTATAATGGATAAAAGCGGGAGAGAGCCGAAAGAGAGAGAGAGAAAGAGAAAAAAAGGAACAGAAGGGAGACGCGTCAAGCAAGATAAGGGCTTTCCTCTTCTTAAGGGGGATTCAGTATCCGTCCGAGAAAGGACTTGGAAATCAATTTAGGAAGCCCAGAACCTTCCTATATATATATATATGCACTCACATACACTCCCACGTTTCAATCGATTACTCCGCTCGCGATGTTATTATTTTTTTTTATTTTCTTACCTCTCGGAGGGAAGAGAGAGAGAGAGAGAAAGAGAGAGCTGGCAGCAGAAATTGAATGCTCATCACGATGCGATTAGGTTTTTAAGAGTGACCTCCTCTTTTCTCTCTCTACTCACTCGTCCTCCGATGAAGGCGAAACGCACTTACCATCAACCGCGTGTGTGTATTATACGTATAGGAGGGAATACAAGAGAGGCGCGTCGCGATAAAAATTTATTGCGCGCTAAATTATAGTTTCAACACCTACGGGGCCGGACATATATACTCGCGCGCATGTATGCACTCACACGTGACACGCTGGGCCTGTGTATAGCGCGATTTACCGGCGATGTGTAATTAAATTTTATAATGAACTCTTCGCCTCGTATATAGTTTTTCCACTGCGGCAAAGCTTCGCTTTATTATTATAATGGCGAAATGCGCTCGAGCCTGGATATACGGATACGCACACATATACACACATACACACGCAATAGATCCTCCTCTTTTCTCCGGGAGGAAAATTACGGGCGTGAAAAAAACTGTATACGGAATATATGTATATAGGGTTACGGACGTGTATATGTGTATCGCCCCGCTAAATTATGCGCCTGTGACTTATATCTATATATCGCTCGGGCAATATCGCGATATGGCGGACGACGTATAGAGTGAGCGCGGTGCTTTTTTAAAAGTTAAAGGTTAAGAGAGACACGCGCGCCCCCTTTGAGTGATACATGACTTAATTGCTTTTCGGTCTGTTTATAAATTCAGCTTCTTCTTTCTTTCTTTCTTTCTTCCTTTCTCTTTGTAAATAAAAACGCTAATGCTCTATGGCATGTTTGCAGCTCATTACCGTATTCTATTTAGCTAATTACCGAGCGGCATTGTTGAAAATTTATATTTATTAACGATGATATATTGTTGGCTTTGTTCTATTAAGGAGTTCCGGTGAGAGAGTGTGACAAATGTTCCCTGACGCCAATCAATTCACAGTGTACATATAATTATGTACAAATAATTTGATTTTAATTAATCGAGAAATTAAAATTGTATTTATGAAGATCTGCGAGCAACGTGTAATCACATTAATTACCGATTCTTTCGGAAATCCCTCGTTGATTATGAAATACAAAATCTCATTCAGCGGGTCTTCCATCGTTCATCGAAGCGAAAATGAAAATTGTACTCAGTCTATGGCTCTGCTTGTATAAACAACGAATTTTTGCACCATTCGCTTGTACATATACGAAAAATGCAAAGGCTAAAATTTACAACGAAGCAAGTACATTGAGGTCATTACCGGAGCTCGCGCTCGCGGCCCTCTATATACGCTTGATTACTTAATTGCTCGAAGCAACCCCGACTTGTACTTACACACGCGTGCATTATCGTTCATAACAAACGCGAAAGACTTACGTCTTCCTGGATGAATCCCTCAAGCGTATGTGTGTGCGTGTGTGTATGCGCCCTGTAAACCGATTCGCGTCATCGCATGTGCATGAACGTGTGCAGTGTACCTCCTCGCTGAGATGCAATGTAGAATGTACGGCGGAGCAATCGATGAGCCACGGGGCTGCAGCTCGATGTGGTCGAGAACATCATCATGCACGAGAGTTCTTTTTTTTCACTACGTGGGTTGCGTGGGCCTGTACTTCTATATACGTGAATCGAGTATAAATCGACTTCTCTCGTCGGGATGATACGTTTCGATGTTTCATATTCCGAGTTTGATTTTTTTTAGATATCTTAAGTTATAGGAAATGATCACGACTTTATAGCTTGGTTATTCTTTGATGTATCGGAGCGTCAGTTCATTTGGTTTCTTGAGATTTAAGTGCATTATATAGATAATTCAAGTTGTATTGAAATTATGCAAGAAGGATGAAGATAATTTATAGTTGTTTTTGGACACGGTTTATTTGTTAAATTTGTATAGTTTTGTAGGTTTTGTAGGTGAAGGTTTTGACTCAATGAAGCTGAACTTTCACATCTAGACGCTTTTATTTCTTAGTGGACAGATAGAATTTTCAAGTTCGAACGAAATTCTCGTTCTGTACTCTCTCTCATTCTGTATACTCTGACAAGGATAGAGAGATCAGTGAGAGCCGAGTTGCAGCATGAGGCCGCTGCCCGAGCAAAGAGAGAGAAACCAAGAACGTATATATACATAGTTTTGCGAAAAAAATCGAAAGAGAAAGAGGAAGAGAAAGAGAGAGAGAAATGAATTGCACAAGGAAGAGGGAGGGAGGAGAGAGAGAGAGAGAGAGAGAGCAAGTACATGCATAAGGAGCGCGAGAGGGTCGAGTCAGAGGGTTCCTGCGCGCTCGCATGCGGGGCCAGCTCTCTTGCATTGAGTTGTAAAAGCGTTTGGTCTCTCGGCGTATAGCCGCTGCCGCCGCCGCCGCCGGGCGGCACGGTCGCTTATGTAAAGGCGGCTACACGCCGCGTGATGAGTGGATGCTGTTCCAGCGTTCCTCTTTTAACTCTCCTCTGCTTTTGCACTACCTCTCTTTCTCCCTCCCTCTCGCTCCTTCTTCCTTTTCTTCTCTCTACCACCGCAGCAGCAGCAGAGCGTCCCGGTAATGCATGCGTGTTCGTGCGAGTACTTACTTATATACCGTATACTGAGCTCTCATCCTCTCTCTCTTTCTCTCTCTCCCTGCGCTTTTTTACTGGTTTTCAGAGGCTGCGCACGTGTCGCTTCTCTCGGGTTCGGTCGAAAGAGGAATGTGACGCGCGGTTTCGAGGGCGCGAATGTGTATAGCCCGGTGCACGCGCGCGCGCGCACAACAAGGTCGACGGCCGATATTGGGATCGCCATGATTCAGAGAATCATTTCTCTCTCGAGTTGGTATATATTTTTCTCTCTTTTTTTGTGAACCAAGGGGGCTGAACTTACTCTTAATTTCGCCTCTCTTCCCCTCCCCCCGCCCCTCTCTCTCTCTGACCCTTATAATACCGTTTCTTTTTTCTCGTATTTTTCCGCTCCTGCTCTTCGGTTGTTTTGCTTCTGCGTCGGGGGGCCGTCATACGATGAGGAATGTCGACTGTCGCTGAGCGTGCGCGCGCCTCTTCGCAAAAGGAACGATAGGATGTATAGGCGCAGAAGAAGAAGACGAAGAAAAAGAAGAAGAAGCGCCTGCGTAAGCTCCTCTTGGGCTTGAAAAATCCACTCTCCGAGAGGATTCCGATAGTTTTTGTTGCTCGTAATGTGCTGCAGGGAGAAAGAGGGAAAGAGAGGGACTAGGGATCGAGGAGACACGTAGCTAGAGAGCTCTCACACACGCGCACACGCTGATTGGTCAATTCTGAGTAACGCGCTTAACTTCTGTATTGTTTATGGCGTTGTTGTAGTGCTGCACCGCAACACGTCTTGAAAATTAAGCCATCCTAAGGAGAAATGAGAGAGAGAGAGAGAGAGAGAGAGAGAGAGAGAACGATGAGCCTGTCTAAAGACGATTCTTAAGCCTATAATATCGATGGTTGTGAGTAAAATAAAGTACAGTGATTGATCAAGGGGAAATCTCGATTAGTTGAGAAAGTGGGATGCGTTTGCCATAATGACACGCACCAAATTTCGGACACTGATAAACAGCTTTGTTTTCTTTTTCTACAGCATATACTATAGCGCTTCCAGTGAAGTAAAGGTATATCTAAAAAAAATTCTAAATAAAATCGAGATTCCTTCTCTTTTTTTTTCTCTTCTCGCCTTGGCAGAAAACTGAAACGCTTTGTGGACTCGGACAAAAAATCTTTGAGATCTTTATACAAAAGGCGAATCCTCTGAGCGAATATTATTTCAAGTTCCTTCGAAATTTATCTCTCTCTCTCTCTGTCTTACCGACCACAAGGAGAAGAAGCAGAAATAGCCGAAGAATAAAAAGGATAGAAGGGAAGATGCGTAGAGCGAGAAAAGAAGCCAACAGCGGATCGACGAAGGCAAAAAAAAATAACCACTACCGCACATTCGCACACTGGTATATAACGTATACATATATGCAGATATATTGAATAGCAAGTAGATCAGTCCTGTAAAAGCCAGACCACTGCGAGCCGCGCGTCTTCTTCTTGTAAAGCTGTTATACACAGTGCAGTCCCGTGCACGGGGAGTATCTCTCGTTCTAAAATTTACGGCCCCATCGCCGCGCGCCGCCGCTGGTCGGCCCGATTATCGGAGTAATTACGAAAAGGCGATATCTCTTTCGGCACTTTAATGGCGCATTAAATGTATGAACTCTGTCTGTCTCTCTCTCTCTCTCTCTGCCTCTCTCTCTCGCAGCTATAGAGACGATCTGGCCAGAAAGGAGTATGTGCATATGCGTCTTCGACCGAGACGCTCACTCGTGTTGTACGTACACGACGACATTGAGATTTAATTATCATCTCTGTAAAGAAGAGAGTAAGTGAGAGAGAGAGAGAGGTAGACCGCGAGGCCGTTATCACGAACGTGTTCATTGAGGCTCTGCGAGAGTGTAGCGAGTGCAGCTTTAACGACGGCTCGTACAAGCGTGTAATGTAACGCACCGCGATTGCGGCTTCAGAGCGCCACAGGCTAGACGCTCTCTCGCGAGGAGTGCATAGCCGCACATCTTTACGGAAACTGAAAAACGATCATGATTACTACCTTATTGGTGGTTATTTAGCGATTACCCGATGTTATCGCGGATGACACGCGAACATAACCAATTCATGGATCGAAGACATTCGTCGAGGTGTATATAAGTTTATATTCCGCAAATTTATGTCTGTATTATCCTTGGTCCAGCAAAGAGAGAAAGAGAGAAAAAAAAAGAGAACAACTCGAGAGTATAACAAGTGTATAAAGAGCCATTTTGCTGATAATAGACGGGGGAAGGCACACTGGGCATTTTGAAGGTAGGCATTAAGATAGCGTGTTCGTTTTAACGAAAGAAAGATATACAATGCAAATGTGATCAATTATGCAAAGTATACGGTTCGTCGGCGCGGCGCGCGGCGGCAGAAGCCAGATATCCCTGTCGCAGCAGCAGCAAGAAGCCTCTATAATAACGAACGACCAATCGAATGAAAAGCTCTTCGAATTTTTTTTAATGGATCCGGCCCCGGCTAATCAAGACCCGCCACGTGATTGATCTATAAGAGGAGCCACGTCGAACGCGTGCCTTGTGAAAGTATATACACTATACATAAAGACACTGCACACGTGATAGCGCGCGCGTACGAACTGGATTCGGTATTCGCGCAGGCGATTTATCCAATCGGCTCGCGTGCACACATCGAATTCCTGGATCAGAGAGAGAGAGAGAGAGAGAGCTCGATATATATATATACATCCCGCAGGCAGCAGCTCTGATCGTTTCGGCCCGAGTCTCGAAAATTAAAGGATGCGCAGATATTATATACACTCTCGAAAGTAAGACAAGCGTTCGCGTGATCGCGGTCATGATCTCGTGTCCGGCCCACGTTGATAGGCCGCGCGCAGAGTAGCTGCGGTTCTCGGGGCGCGCGAAAAACGGGCGGTGTTGTATATTCCGCGCCGATCCATGGCCGCGGGTTACACCGCTTGAATTTTGGGGCGTGTGCAGAGTTCATTATAATGCGGCTAAGTGCAGCCTATAAGTTTTTTTTTTTAAGCTAGATACGCGGAGACGCTGCACGTGAGCGTGCACTTGCCGTGTCGGGCTCCGGTATATATTGGGCCAAAAGGAGGCAAAAAAGACACGCATGCAGTGGTTCAAGTATACATATATATATACAGATGCGGGCGACGATGGGTGGAGGTGCGATGACGAAGAGGATAAAGAGGAGAAAAAGAGAAAGAGGAAAGGGGGGGGGGTAGAGGTTGAGATGGAACCGGTTATGGGCGAGGCCCTTTGCTTCTCTCTTTCGCCGTTTTCTTATTATCCGAGACTCGACTGAGAAGTGGCTGCGGAGAGAGAGCTGCTGCTGCTGTTGTAGCGTGTGTGGAGGGGAAGCTCGACTTATACCAAGTATGGTGGCAAAGAGGATGATCGGGGGCGCGCATACACATACACACGTACGAGAGGAGGTAAAGAGCTGCAGAGAGAGAGAGAGAGCGAAAGAAAAAAGGAAGATGCACGAGAGAAGGGAGAAAGAAGAAAGAGGGCAGGTCGACGCCGAGAGGAAGAGGAAAAAGTGGCAGCGAGGAACCGGAGGAGAAAAAAAACCTCGCAGCCGAGTGCGCGATGCGGGGAGAGCAAGAGAGAGAGAGAGAGCAAGAGAGCTGCGATACACGAAGAAACATAAGGGACCAAGAGAGGAGCGAGAGAGAGGGAGAGAGGGATGAGTGATAAAAAAGAAAATGACATGGAGAACGAAAGAGATGAGGAAGAGGAGGAGGTAAAGAAGCTAAGAAAAAAGAAGAAAAGGGGGAGAAGATGGAGCGAGCGAGCGAACGAGCGAGCAGCGCGGCATGGGATGAGGAATTCTCGTTGGCTTCGCTTCGATGTCTTTATACGCGCGCGGGCTCTTGTATGGCCGTAGGACATATATCTGTCTCGCGGGAGAGAGAGAGAGAGAGAGAGAGGGAGATAGAGAGAGAGAGGGAGAGAGAGCGAGGCGCGCCGCCAAAAAATCAGATCGAGTGTAAAAATCGCATAAACTCGTCCTGGCAGACTCGAGAGCTATGTCCGCTTGCTTGGCTCTCTCTCTCTCTCCCTTACATATATACACACACACACACACATATATATATGTGTGTATATATATATCTTTCTTTGTTGCACTCGTCTCACTTCTCCTCGATGCATGACTCCACCTTAGCCTATGGGTATACACAGCGCATAGAAGGAGGGAGAGAGAAAGAGAGAGAGGCCGATCACCTCCCATATTTTCTTGTATTCCGCTTGTCTGGCCGCCGCCGCCGCCGCCGCCGAGTTATGCGGTTAGCTGCACTCACGCGCACGCGTTTATGAAGGATCCAGTGACTCTTTCTCTCGCTCTTTATCGGTTTTGTTGCTACCGTGAAAAATATCGTCCGCCGCTGTATCTATAACCGATACATAGATATATATATATAAAACTTGACCATTCTTGGCCACTGCAGGACCCGTACAATTCTACACTTCTTGTCTTTCTCTTACGCACACTGCACACATGGCAGCTCTCGCGCGCGCAGTTTGCAGCCACACAGCGGGAGCGCGCATACGCTGCTGTGCTGCCCCGTATCTGACATTAATGAAGAGATCAAGATTAATAATGGAAAGGCCCCGCGCGCGCGGGTCTGCTCATAACGTACATACGCGTGCAAACCCTCGCTCGCTCCGTGTATATAAAAGAAAACGTGTTCCATGTGAGAGCAGCGATCGCTGTACACAACTATATATATATATATATATATATATATGAGATCGAAACCGATGGATATATGTATGTGTATATGCATGGCCCAGCTGTACACTTTATCTGCGCGTGCGCTGCGTATATGTATAGAGAGAGAAAGAGAGAGAGAGCGAGAGTCACGAGATCACGAGCGATCGTGGAAGGTATTGCTGTGCACGTAAATTTTCCGTGGTTCTCGTTGAAAACGATGGATTTTCGTATACGGATGTGTATATGCACACGTGTGAATTAACGAGAGGATTTCGCGACCTCTTATCCACACGCCTATAACATGATACACGTATCGTGGAGCCGACACCTGTTGAAGCGATTTTGCAGATGAGCCTCGTGTGCTTATAACTATAATCTCGGTGCTTCGGAAGAGGCAAGTTATACTCATACAGGATGAAAAAGATGAGAGACCGTTTCAACACACATCGCATTTCTGGACTTCGTACTTCATATGTCACAAAGATCCAGCAAACTGAACGTAAGCGTTCTTCGTGTATGTATGGGTACTCTCTCTCTCTCTCTCTCTCTCTCTCTCTCAGCTCGCAATGCCATGTCGAGAGAACGTGACACGGAAAGCAAAGCAAAAGAGTCGTAAGATTTCTTGGCATTTAAAATAAAAGGAAAAAGAGAAGGAGAGAGAGAGAGTGAGAGGGATGACCATGATTCCTGAGATGTACGACATTGACATATAGCGAGTCTGCGTATACGCACTGCTCTGTCCACTACGATAATTTTAAAATTGCTTGTGTGTTTGAGGATGACGGAAAAATGGATGCCTCTTCAAACTATTGTTTCATCCGAACATCACGTGTTTTCATTCAGCAAAATACAGTATGCGAAGGACATCTGGAAAGGTGATTTTGCGCTCGACGATATAACTTATTACGAGTTATTGGTTATATTTGAATGTGAAGGAGGTATTATCGGAGACGAGAGCCGTTGATATAGTGGTATCTTCTTGTATAACCTGTTGGGAACCACTTAAGCTGATTTTTATATCCTCTTAATTTGGCTGCGTGATTTGTTTTTCAGCAGTTTCGGGGGGATAAAACGTTGTTTAAGAGGTTTTTATTGCCTTGAAAGAAAAGAAACGATACAATCGGACTGGGTATATTGAGTGCTGTCGTTCCAGCATCTTAATTGAGACGAAAATTTAAGCGAAATATCATGTTGTAACGCGCAAATATAGTATACCTATGCGGAAAGTACAATTTTTTATCAAACGATTCCGCTAGATTCGGCGCAATATTTGAAACGTATAGACACGTTACCATGACACAGTTTTACCGGTTCCATAGAATCTTAATTACAAATACAACTTCGGCATTCATAATATGCGCGTCCTACGATTGAAATGCGAGTACAGGACAGTCTATAAATCGTGGAAAGATTGTCGAGAAGCAAGCGCAGCATCGTGTACACAAGCGATGCGCTTTTTATCACAGTGTTCATGAAAGCACACACATGTTGGCCTACCATACACGGGACTCATCTACTTAACGATGCAGCCATTGTTTACCCACCGCACGTTTGATACCTTTCATGTATTATTTATCCGCGAAAGAGCAGCGGAGAGGAAAAAAAAAAGTCAAATCAGCCATGTCGTTCTCTTTGCAGCGAACGTTCGGGAAATAATTAGCGGCGCACACTCTGGCGGCAGCGCTAAATAAATCAACATTCAGCGGCTTATATTCTTTTTTCTCCGATGTAGCATGACTAAAAGAAACTTTCACCGCGAGACACGACGCGAGCACGCACACATACACACGAGAGAGAGAATCGCTTATATGGAATTTTGCTGCTCGCGTTTCAGCAGCAGCAGCAGCAGCAACAACAACCTCCCCAAAAGAGAAAACGCAAAAGATTCGTTAACGATTTCGCGTGTTTTTGCGCAAAAAACTTCCAGCCTCCTCTCTCTCTCTCTCTCTCCCTCTCTCCCTCTCTCTCCTTATTCTGTCTTTGTCTCTCGTTCTCCGAAAAGAATCGCTTATCGGCTGCGTGTATACGTGCACGTGGCTATACATGTGTGTGTGTGTGTGTGTTCAGCCCTCGGCCACTAGCTCCAGTCCTCTCCTCGCTTTCCGGGTTCGATGCGACGGAGATATGTTCTCTCTCTCTCTCTCTCTGTGTCTCTGTCTCTCTTGGTTTCTCGTGAGCACGCTAAGGCCCCGAAGGCGAGCCCCAGACTACGGGGAGTCGCCGAGGCAATTATCCCGCTCCCGTAGCCACTCGCGGCAGAGAGCCCAAACACACACACACAGACACACACACACATACTATAAAGCAGCAGCAGCAGCAGCGAGCGGTGTGTATACGTAAGTGGCGAGTCGTCGAGTCAGTTGGCCGGAGCAGGATGTGCGATCTGTAGAGAGAACACATTCGAGGATAGAGAGAAAGAGCAGCAGCAGCAGCATCAGCAGCAGCGGTAGTAGTCGTTGCGATGCACCTCCTAACGAGCTCGCTTTGTTTTGCCAGCGCGCGGCCAACAGCAGCAACAGCAGCCGAGAAGCGAGCATGCACTCGCAAGAGCTACATGCGACTCTCTATTGGCTTTCTGCTGGCTATATACCGATCTCTATACGTGCAGTGCGCAGAGGGACGAACGACGACGACGACGACGACGACGACGACGACGACGACGACGAAGAGCGTTCTCTTATGGCGATATAAGGTGGTCGTTTAAAGCGGCATCGCGTTACAGGAGCAGCAGCTGACCCGTGAGCGTGCTGCTGCTGCTGCTGTGCAGGAGAGAACCTCTCGAGAAATCGAGGGTCACCAGAAATATCCCCGTAACGAGCTTTGATGTCGCTCGCCCGATTAGCCGGGAAACTGCGGTGTACCTATATAAATCGGCGAGGCTCGCTTTTTCCACATGCGATATAGTATAGATATTTTTTGTTGCGATTGTTTAGCTTTGTTGTTAAGCGTGCACCGGGGCGTAAGTTCACCTTCTATAAAGCCAGGACTGCTGAGTGAAAAGCATTTTGCATTGTTTTAAGGAAAAGGTTCTGTTCAATCAACAAAACTTGGAATAAATTATTATCAGATTATGTTGGTAATTAACTTAAATGGGTTTTCACATCGCTCCTATGCAAGAAATCAAATAATGACACAAAATTATACGGTTGATTATTTGAAAATTAACGTACCGCAAAGTACAATAAGGATTATTTTTGTGGTATACCGCGGTCAAAATTGATACCTATCATTATGGTTATCTTGGGTAACTTTTAATTTATCATTCAACCATTTCTCCAACATTGCACGAAGATTGAAAACAAAGTATCGCGCGTCGAACAGCATAAGTGAACATAAATCAAGCCCAAATTCGATAGCAATGCGTATCGGTATTATACTGAATTCACCGCAATATCTCGTTATGCCGCAGAATAACTCTCGCGAAGCGAAACAAAAACGTAGACCCCGAATAAACCGCGATGCGAGGATCGAGCTGGGTGAAAAAAGAAATTCTCTCTCTCTCTCTCTCTCTCTCTCTCTCTCTCAAGCCACGTGTTGTGCACGGTGCATCGCGAGCGACCTGGAATAATCCCGCTGCTGCACATAATAACACGCTTGTCATTGGCCGCGCGAGCTCTTAAAGGTATCCACAGCCGCGCACCATCCGGTTCGCTGAATAAATAACGCGGCGATATAACGAGCGAGTCCATCGGAACGCCCATAATTTCGAAAAATCGTATACTTGGACACACACACTTACTCACACACACACAGGCATACAGAGAGAAAAAAAAGCAAGCAGGCATGAGCGACGGCAGCATCTCTTCTTCGATACCCGTCAATACGCGAGAGGTATAAACACATGGTCTGACGATGTCACCCCTTCTCTCTCTCTCTCTCTCTCTCTCTTTCTCTTCATACCTATATAGATACAGGAGCGTGAGAAACTGCGCGTGGTGCATTACAGCGGAGGACAGCCGACGACACCCGGTATATGTGTGTGTGTGTGTGTGTCTGTGTGCAGAAGCTGCACTGCTGCGGCGTATGTGCGGCGTATAGAGATAGGGGAAAGGGGGGATGGGGGAGGGGAGGAGGAAGAGGAGGAGGGACCGGTTCCATACATGGCTACCGAAGGCTTCTCTTCTTCTTCTCTCCTTCGTCCTTCTGTGTCTCTCTTTCTCTCTCCCTCTCGCGCGCAAGAAGAGAGAGAAAGAGCGTAGCTCTAAGACGACCCGCGAGACAAGCATCAGCTGCCGCCGCCGCCACCGCCGCCACCGCCGCCGTTTCCCTCCGCTAATGAGATGGAATTGGAGACGTGGCCGAGATTTTTCTAGTGCTCCTTCTCCCCCTCTGGTTCAGTCTCGGAGACGAATCAAGCTTTGCGCGCTCTCTCTCTCTCTCTCCCTTCTCCGCTAGAGTCCGCGACATTCTCGCGAGCAAGAGAGGAGGCCCCGAGCCGCGGCGATTCTCTTTGATACGAATCGTTTAATTGCATCCCATTAGCCCCGGCCGCTGGCCGTTCCTCTTCTTTCTCCGTCTCTTATTCCTTCGGTTGCTGCTGTTGCTGCGGCTGCTGCTGCTGTTTCTGCCTCCCCCTATGTTCTCTCTCTCTCTCTCTCTCTCTTCTACTAGTGTGCGAGAGAGCGGCACGAAAAAGGGGATCCACCTTCTTCTCCCGACTCTCTCTCGCTCTCTCGCTCTCTTTTGCTTCTGCCTTTTCACTTACCCTTCTTTCTCTTGCTCCTGTTTTCTTGGCTGCATCGATTCCGCGCGCGCTCGTCGTCCAACTTTTTCTCGCCGACTTCGTTATACGCCGCCATCGTGAGCTCCGTCCTCTCTTTCTCTCCCTTGGCTCCCGTCTGTTTTTCTGCTCCCATTCGCGACACGTGAGATGCGTCGCAATGGCCGTCCACCGTTCGTCCGTCTGTCCGTCCGTTCGTCCACTTTTTCCCTTGGCCTTTTGCTCTGTGAGGCCTGTCCAAAAAGCGAGCAAGCGCAGAGAAAGAGAGAGAGAGAGACCAGCTTGATTGGAAGCGACTCGACAGCAGCGGTAGCCGCAGCTCCCTTTTACTTTATAATCGTCCCTCCTACCCGTACCCCAGTGTAGCAGCTCCTCTTTTCGTGTGAGTATGTTTATATATATATATATACGATCGACGACGGCCCTCGCGAATAAACAGCGCGTCGTTCCTCAAATGGCCGCGCGCCACGAATGCGATTCCTCGCTGCCTGCAGCTTTGCCTTTTTTTTTGTTTCGCCTGCAGCATTC
The DNA here is from genome assembly GCA_900490025.1 of Megastigmus dorsalis. NCBI lineage: Eukaryota > Metazoa > Arthropoda > Insecta > Hymenoptera > Megastigmidae > Megastigmus > Megastigmus dorsalis. The sequence goes on along the minus strand of UELU01138288.1, from coordinate 14,406 downwards.
GCCCCGATGGCGAACGGAACTCCAATTCGCAACACGTAGCTCGTCTTTTCTTTGCTGTGCGCGCGCGGGGCCCCGCTGCTGCACGAGAAAAAGTATTGCGTGCCCGGGCGCGCAGAGCAGCAGCCAAATTGCGTCACGGAATTTGAGTGAGCGCGCGCGCGAGAGCAAAGAGAGATGGACTGCTGTGCAGTGGGCTTCTGCCGCGGTAGAAGAGATGCGGCGAGAGAGGATCCGAGAGTGGCTGATGCATTTTGCGTGCTTTGCTTTGCGTCACTTTCATACTGTCCGCTTTTGCCTTTGTATATTGAGTAGCGCCGAAGGAAGGATATGCGTTTTTCTCTCTTTTTTTTTCTTTTTCCATTTTTACTTTTTGTGCAGTAGATAAAGCTCGTTGTCCGCAACTGGCTAATTGCGCTTTATATACTCTGTATGACTCGCGGCGATAGCGGCTCTTTCGTATGCTTAATGCGTATTATTTCAATAGCTCGTTAATCAAAGTTTGACAGAACCTTTTTGAATTATAACTTAATTGTTACGTACGTCAGACTTGTTAATGCAACTATGTTCTAATACATTATATATATATATATACTGCCATTTGCCATTTCCAAATTCCTATGCTTTGCCTACATTTTATTTTATGCTGCGCTTTTATTCATTTGTTGCATGTCTGTGTTTCTTGTAACTAACCAAATCGTTCGTTTTTTTGTTCCAGGTAAGGACCGCAATTTCTTAAAACTAATATGTTTATACTTGAGGCACTCGATTCCATCAGGAGAGTAAGTAAGTCGCTTCTTGCAAAGTATTTATTAAATACAATTTTAATAGCCTCTAATTTATATTTTATTGTATAGCTCTCAGCCAATGAATTAATTATCTAATGCAACAGTGTGCTCAGTATTTTTAAAATATTTTATGAGTTGCTCTGAACTATTTAATGATGTACGCATCACCTAGTGCAGTTACTTTTTACTTTTTGTTCGTACTCAACTTAATAATGAAAAAGCAATTGACACAATATGTTCGATTTGTCATAACTATCGAAGAATAAATCATAAAATCTGCAGTAACATAATTTTCATTCAATCACGGCTCGTAGTTTTTGAAAACAACTTTCACAAAATCGTTTACTAAACAGTTAATTCAAAATCCATAGAGAAGTTTACTAGATCGAAATTCGATAATTATCCCGTTTGTATATAAATTATTTCCGTAACACGGAGGCTCTCATTACCTAACCAACTCGAACAAGATGCACTTGTCCATCTCCTAGTCGAGTTCAATATACGAAAGCAACACGCGTGTATCTTCTGACGGATAAACGTTCTCCTCAAGCAAACAAGCAAGCAAGCTGACTAAATTATGAATTGCAAACTAAACGAATGAAGCCGCATTAAAGTCGAGCGATCTTAACGAGACTCGCTTAGATACTTCGCGGAATTTCTTTACAAGCAGCTGGCCCATTATACCAACTCAACTGAGCGCATGCGTCACTTGTCCCCGCTTCCTATACTCTCTCTCTCTCTCTCTCTCTCTCTCTCTCTCTCTCTCAGTTAGGAATCGATCATTAGAGCGACGGTCTCGTAAATCGGTCTGGCAGTGGTCCAACGCGTCCGAATCCGAATGCGAATCTCCAAGTGCAGCAGCAGCAGCTAGTCGAAGTCCTAATGGAGCCTCCTCCACACACACACACACACACACAAACACACATACACAGAGTCGAGCGCGCCTTCTCTCGTGACGTCGTGGTCCGGCTAGTGAGGATTTATGCTCCCTTCGCCTTAGCCACAGTATTATACACATACATAGCTCGAATCTCTGCAACGGGGGATTACGTCGCCTATATTCCAGCCGAGGACTCTGCTGCTGTGTATTCCTGTGCGCGCGCTATCGCATCGAGATGTATACCTGTAGATACTCTTCTCTAGTTTCTTTTCTTTAACGTGGCTCTGTGTGTGTGTGTGTGTATGTGCGTGTGTGGGCTCGCGAGAGAAGGGAAGAAGAAGAAGAAGAAGGGAGAATCGTGCTGCATGAGTTCCGTGACGATCGCCTCGTTCCGAGCCCCCTCTTCGTGTGTGCTATAGCTGCAGTGCAGCCGCCGAGCGACGCCTCGCTGCTGCTCAGCGAGCTGCAAACAGAACCAACCCTCCTCTGGTGTGTGTATATAGTGGGCTATATAACGCTTACCCGTGACTGTTGGCTATTTCAGCTCTTTTATTTCTACTGTTGCCGCGAGCGTGCGCGCGTGCACTCCTCTCTCTCTCTCTCTCTCTCTCTCTCTCTCCTCTCTCTCTCACTCTCGCTTCCCTTGCTGCTGCTTTTCTGGGTATATAAGCCTCGCGTGCGCCACGCTTTCAACCGTTTTCTGTAAATATTGCGGATTTTCTCTTTTTATTCCCCGGCAAGATTAACAAGAGCTTGCGGTTTGCTCTACTCTCTATTTCTAAAGATTTTACTAAGTAAAAGATGTGTTGTACTCTTTATATTAATATTTATTACGGCTTGCACTCTATAAATATGCAGCATTAAATTTTCATTGATAAAACTACACCTGTACAACTTTTTGTACATTAATAGATTGTCGAATAAATTTAAAAAATTCAATTTGTAATAAGCCAAGATAGTAAAAGTACATATAGTTTGATAAACCAAAAGTATAATTATTAATTTATGCTTAAAAATAAAGTCGGTCTTATAAAGTCGAAGATTATTAAAAAATGGGTAAGATTCGTTCAAACCATTCAGCTCATTCGATAGCCAGCGCTATAAACTCCTCGTAAGTAACCGACAGACCCCCACACACGTACACATAATTTCCAGGCCAGCTCCACGTTATACAAAGCCCAGCGAGAATAGACGCGAACACTGCACGTACAAGAACACACTTATGCCTCATGCGGCGAGCACAAGTCTTGTACCTTATATTCCCCGCTATTTTTCATATGTCAATATAGATCTTGAGCACAGTTGATTACGTACTCTCGCTTGAGCTTTCCATTCTATCCTTTTTATTTCGCCTTTGCCGTCTCTCGTCGGCGACGACGACGACCCTCGAAGAGCATATAAAACTCGTTCCGCGACACGCGGAGGCTCGCGAGCGCGCGATTGCCTTATCCGCTGCAGCTCGAAGATGACGGAGCATCGAACGAGAGCAAAAGGAGAGAGAGAGAAAGAGAGAGAGATAAAAAACAAGATGAGAACTGGAGAGAGAGAGAGAGAGAGAGAGAGGGAGGATCACGCGAGTTTCAATGTATAGGTACACGCGAGATACGCGAGAGCCTTTGCTTAATAAAGTCATTTTCACGGGGCTACCCAGTTTAATTAATGCTCACGGCCCTGAACGATCTCTTACCCTCACTCTGCGCATACACACACAGGCACGCATACACACAAGGATACTTTTTTCTTATATCGCAAGGTATACCTTTTTCTATCTCGAGGCAACACACCGAGGAGAAAGATCTCCTTCACGCAATATAAATAATAATAATTTAGCCGAAAAAATACCGGAACATCCCTCTCTCGATGGCTATCTGATCGTAAATCCCAGCATAAAGATATCGCGCGAGTAAATTGCGAGACAACGTTCCTGCCTGTATGCGTGCCGTGTGTGTGTATATACGTATCTGTGTGCGAACGTGAAAGAGAGAGAGAGAGAGAGAGAGAGAGAGAGAGAGAGGCGAAACGCAAAAGGGGAAAGGAAATGCGCGCACACTACCTCGACATTTTCGGGGTGTACCATGCGTGAGTGCGAGTGAGCCAGAAAGTCAGAGAGAGATAGAGAGAGAGAGAGAGAGAGAGAGAGAGAGAGTATATACACGAAAATAAGAGAGAGATAGATAGAAGGCTCTCTTGCAATATGGACGGGGCGGCAACAGACCAATCACGCGCCGGCTACTAATTTGCTGGCTCAAACAGCTGCCGTTCCGCCGCCTATATATGCGAAAGCCGCGCTTTATAAAAGCCCCCCTCGATATCTGGGCTCGATTCCGATCGCATTCGATGCAGAGAGAGAGAGAGAGAGAGAGAGAGTGTTTTCTCTTTTCTTCTCTCTTTATATATCCCTCGAAAAGATACCTTTGGATATCTCTCGTCCCTTTGGCTCGCTGCTCGCGTCTCATTCCGAGATTCTTATTTTCTTCTCTGCACTCGTTCACCGCCCCTTTTGTGTCTGCTTATAAGGCTTCTATACCTCTCTCCCTCTCTCTCTCTCTCTCTCTTCTCTCTGCTCTCCTTCTCTCCGAAAGATCTCGGACTCGGTCTTTCTCTTTCTTGGCTTCTTCTTGCCGCCCTTCGTCCACAGAACGCACAACGGACAAAACATTTCTTAATTGGGTCTCTCCGACTCACTCGCTGCTCGGCTGCTGCAAAAATCCTTCGCGGAGACTTTCTTTATTCCAATCTCCGAAGTCTCCTTTTTTCCATCCTCTTCTGCGAGCCGATCCGCGGCATAAGGAGATCCCTTAACCGGTATTACCAGCACAACCACCACGACGACGACGACGACATTTGAATCCTACGAATTTTTAAGTGCTAATGAGAGAACGAAAGAGGCAGAGAGGAAAAGAGAGAGCGAAAGAGAGAGAGAGAGAAAGAGGTATCGTTTATTTACGCGGGTAGATGGGCAGCTCGGTGCGGCGGCCGTGTTACATTAAACAGACAAATGAGTCGCCAGTAAATGTGTCCGCTGTAGTGGGGGAATCATTTGTTGAAACATAACGTTAATTGCCGTCCCCAGAGCGCGCGCGCGTGTGTGAACTGCCTCTTTCGGATGCAAATTTCGTATAGCCTCTCGGCATTTACTTTCCCATAGAAATAAATATCCTACTATGTCGCTTCGATCACCGATTGCATCGCTGCACTTAACAACACAAATACTGTGCTCCTCGGCGTGAACTCCTCTGAGATGGTTTCTTTTTCTTTTTCTGTTTTTTTTTTCTTCGAAGGAAGAGAAATCTAGTCCATGCACACACCCTTCGCATAGGCTTTTCCCTGCTTTTTTAGAAAGTCGTGCGCCCCCCGCTTTTTCCGCGAAGCTTTCACCTTCTCGTCTGTTTTTTCGTTTTCCCTATTTTTGAGACCCGAGATCCCTTTTTTTACCCCCGTGACGGTGCGAGCGATCATGCATTGTTTTGACCAACTTTCACTAGCATTTAGCTTGACTTTCTCTCGTCCTTTTTTCCTTTCGTGTTCGTTCGTTTCCTCGTTGGACCTTCTTTACCCTCGTAGCGAAGTAGAGAAAAAGGGACAAGAAAAAAATATAGGTGAGGAAAAATTTATGAGGGTTCTAAAGCGACCACTGACCGCTTGAATCTTTCAAACTCCTTCGGACTTCCTTTTATATATATATACACCTAAAGTTGATCCCTATAATTTTCTCTGATTAAATTATTCAACGAGACATATTTGCGATAGAGCAATTTCCTATAATGATAATGATGAAGCGATGACTGTCCATTTAAAGAAATTCGTGTCTAGTGTTGCGGACGGATATTACTACATTTATATAGCTAGTAAAAGAACATCCTTAATTTGAATATATTCATTTGTTTATCTATACATCTAGGTGTATTATAGTTAATTAGTCAACGTTTGACACTCGTGGCGAGCGGATGCGTATTATCATACAACTTTGTAAATAAAGAAAGATTTGCTGTCTTATTTTCCTTTCTTTTTGTAGTAAATGTTTCAATCGGAAACATCTAGGCAAACAAAAAATAAATCATTCTATTTGGCAGTTCATTTTAAGCAATAATTCAATGCTCAATAGCGTCTAATTAGTATTATAGGATTCTCTTAAAATTACATACGTACAGAACATTTAATGAAAATGAATAAAACAAGAAAAAAGATTGTCCGCATCATTAATAGTTTCTGAAGCTTAAACTCCAATAATCAATATACAGACTGGTATGAAATCGTTTTTCTATTGTACTTGTAAATCTTAAATAATTTAATGACGTTGAGACAGGTCGACGGTCAACTCGATAATTAATTACTGGTCCCTTTCTATTTATTGCACTGTAGCTCACTGGGTTGGTCTGTATAGGATCCATACTTCCCTCTTCTCACCCTTGCGACACCCAATATAAATGAACGTTAAACGCGCTACACGGATCTTACCTTCAACACAATAGCGTTAAGAAACATCTGGAAATGAACTGGGGCGATCTGCCCGAGGGACATTTCTTACAATTATTACTCGGCTACCGTTGCCTCGGAATGCCTTTCGTTGGTCTCTGGAAATTAGTATTCCTTCCTCATTTACTTCTGATCGTTAATATTTATAAAGTCCTGTTTATCTATATCATAATTAAGTTTTTATCAAATACCCACATTTATACGACACGAAAATTTTTCATTAGCATTTAGCGAAACAGAATCTTTTCAATCGAGACAATAGCAATGCTTGGATAACAAACAAAATACATCGATGTTCAAAATTAAAGAAGAATCAATATTACTTTGATCAGCTTTCCCTCTAATCGAATACTCGTTTATCGAAAGCATCACTGCGAGCATTATATGGATTGCCGAGGCACATAATAAGACGTAGCGTCATTTCTACTTTCAATCCAAGGAGCGAGAGAGAGAGATAGCTAAAAAGAAGGCGAAAAATCGAAGGGATATTCGCTCGTTTAGCCTTTCGACCTTTTTTTCTTTAAATTATAGCCAATTTCGAAAATGCACGGCCCGATTTTAGAGCCCACCCCATAACACACAGGGAACCCGAGTCAATCGATTGGCCCGCGCGTAATGCCGTGCGCACTGCTCGCCTGCGCTATGCAAATCAATCCCCGCGCGCGCGCACTTTCCGAATGATTCATCCATCGGGCGCAATTCGTTTAAGTGTATCCCAATTCCGGGGCTTCTCTCTGTCTCCCCCTCCCTTCCCTCCCCCTCCCCGACCACCCCCTCGTTTATGTATGTGCCAGGGCCGCTTCACCCGTGCAACAAAACAACGCGCGGCAGCCACTTAGGCGAGTTGCGAATGCATGGAATAGGTATTAAGTATATCTCGTTCTCTCTCTCTCTCTCTCTCTCTCTCTCTCTCTCTCTCTCTCTCTATCGTGCGAGAAAGAAAGGAGAGGCGAGCGTGCAAGCGCCGGAGAAAGAAGTGAGGGCCGTTGCATATACGCCCCTTTCGGCGCAAATTTAAATATAAGTAAAAGGTCTGCGCGCTCTGTAGCAGCGTGCGCCGCTGCACACAATCCCGGAATAGCGTTCGCCTTCTGGAGCTTGATTTGCCTTGCATGAAGCTTAGAAGGTGGAGAGGAGGAGAGGAGGAGGGAGAAGAAGAAGAAGAAGAAGAAGAGGCGACCCGGAGAATTCCGATCCATGCAACCCCGGACTAGACTATATATATACATGCAGCATCCAAGAGTCCTATCCTACGCTTTTTTTCTCCTCTCTTTTTCTTCCTCCTACTTCCCTCCTTTTTTCGCTCTGGCTTTTGCTTTATATTTCGAGCAGTTTCCTTCATGAGACTTTCTCTCCTTTTCTTTCTGGCTCGACGACGACAGCGGAGACGATGGAGTTCCGCTCGAGCCTAGGCGCCGAGACGCCGGCCCCTCTATACCTCCTACTTCATCGACTTTTTCTTGTTTTCTCAAACCGCCCCGTATCCAAACACACTCGGCTCTCTTCTCCGCCTCCCCCTCCCTCCCTCGCCCCTCGGCCCCTTCGCATTTCGTTTCCCGCCTCTTTTTCTATCTCCTCGCTCGCGTTTTTCTTCTTTCCCGCTCGCGCGCGCGAGCATTTGTTAACCCACCGAGAAAGAGAGATGCTTTCCCTTTTATACTCTATATATCCACGATTGTGTATGCCCCGGAAGATGTGTCTTTATTATTTATACAAATGCGCCAATGCGTCCCGAGAGAGAGAGAGAAAAAATTAATTGAAGTGTAAATCTTTCACGCGGTTGCCGAATCGTTAATAAATCTCCGACGCCACCGACATTTTGTTTTCCTTGAAGAAGATACGACTTTTTCGTATGGTTCTTCGCTTGGTAAAACAAAAATATTTTCTCGGTCACGATATTTTACTCGACTTATACTTATAGGTTATTACAGTGATAAAACTTTTACCGGCAAAAAATGACGTGTTGTCGAGATGGTTATTCGAGATTTATATAAGAGCCCGAAAAGAAATAGCCGATGAATAATTAATAATAATTTCGGTTAGTATAAATTGCGCGCGGCTGCCCCGCCTTATAATATTGCGTAAAGGTTATTTTTACAGAAATTGCGCTGGCCCGCAATTTGCCACAATTATTTTTAATAATTTTAAGTACGGTTAAGCGCACATCGGATCGTAATTGCTATAAAGATACGGAGGCCCAGAGCACGCTGTCGCATAATTTCCTCATGTGAAGAAAAAGTGCGCGGTATTGGAATTATTTTCTTTTTCTTCCTAAAAAAAATGGACATACTCAATTCGAACAGTAATTTCACGAAGTATTATTATAACGATATCAAACAGTTAAACTTTATTTTACACGGAGGTAAATTTTGAGACGTTTTATTTACCAGGTTCCGATTACGCCAATAACGCTTTTAACACGTGTATATCCATGCAAGATACACGTTGAAACCGCATTCGCAAATCTTTTGATTTTTATCGTAATACGAGATCGGAGTCCATTATCACTGCGCTCAGCATTAGTCCGTTATTCCTAATTGAGTAATTAAAATACTCCAATAGCACGATCGAAATACACAAAAGTTGCCGTTATATTATCTCGGATCTGCCATATAAAATCGGTCCTTCCATAAAAATTCAGCTTAATAGCGGCTCGAGGACTACAGAATCCGTTCTCTCTCTCTCTCTCTCTTTCTCTCTCACCGAAACCGCATTATAAGCAACAAGCCATTCAGAGACGATTTTCATCCTCGACTTCTTTTCACTCCTCGGACACTTAATCGCCGAATCCGTGTTTCTTGCTACTTCAATGGTAAGGCCGCTTGTTCTTGCTCTCGCATGGCTCAAGAAATTGCAGTCAGAACCGCGCGCGCGTGCGAGAGAGAGAGAGAGAGAGTATCTTAGCAAATGGGCAAGTATAGTCCCGTCGTCTCTGTCTTTGAACACGCGCGGCAGTGTAAAATCTCGACGACGACGAGCCTTAGCAGCGGTAATTGGAACGACCCCGTTTGACCGCGATAATGGAAGAGGCCAGTGGATGCTGCAGCTCTTGAAGCGAGAGCGCGGATTCTGCGACGCTGCAACGGCTATACCAGCCGATCTATAGTAGCTGCGCTGCACGCCGATCTAAACCTTAACGATACGAGAATTTAAGGCAACGGAGTCGAGAGAGATTTGCCGAGAGCTAGAGAGTATCCTAGTTGGACAGTTTAGCGTTGTTTACTGCTGGTTGAAAAAGATATAATTGTTGGGATTAGAGACGCGCAGTTATTAGCAGATATATAAATGACAAGTTTAATTGAACTAGTGATATGAGTAGTGGTCATTACTTTCTTTTCTTTCTTATTTCTTTTTACATGCAATACACACTTAATCGACACATAAATTTTTTTTAAATTAATTTCTCGAAACATTTTTATTAAGTTTATCTACTTTGTTTCTTATAGTTCTTTTCTTGTTACTACTAGATACATTATTCACACGTTGACAACATCAAAAGAAAGTATATTGCAAGTATAGAACTATTAGAGTTACAATTAAATAAAAATAAGTAAACTATAACTATATGTACACGTTGAAACTGATAAATCGAAAACCGCGCGATCCTCTTGTTTTCACAGTGATATCAAGTTTCCGATTCATACTTTTATGGCGAGAAAAAGATAACCGACATGGCCGCGCAAGTATATATCCTGTCTCTCTTAGCCGACCGAAGTTCGCTTACATACACAACCACACAGAGAGCAGTCAGTGTAGCCGCATAGCGACGTCTGCGCAAGGTGTATGATTTCCGCACATGCGGGAGTCATCCGACTTCGGCACGTCAACATTGTTATTCCCGGCACAATTTATCAAGATCCTTCCCCACCGCAGCAGCTCCGCACAGTCTCGCGCGCGCGCGTGCGCTCCTTTCATATATTTACGAGCGGCGCGCGGAACAGCGCAGGAAGGTTTCCCTCCTATGCGGTGGCCAGTCAGTTCGTAAATCTTGTCATTGTTACGTAAAACGTGGAGATCTCGCGAACGAGGGAGAGAGACAGAAAGAGAGAGACCGTCCGGCAGCGTGATTTCTAAATCTATCGAGACTCGCGGAGGGGAAGAGCGAGAGAGAGAGAGAGACAAGGAACTCGAGGGAAGCGAGTCAGTCACTCGGCGGACGCGACTCGACGTTTCGACGATCCCTCGCTGAGATATCAATAAACAGTATTCAACGGCTTCGAATTATCTTGTGGACTTTCGAGCCGCCGCGAGGAAGGAAGAGAGCACATTATTTTCAGTCTGCGGATATCTTGGTAATTGACACGCTGCCGCAGCCGCGGAACGAGATTCTAATACGGCAGACCTACTGCGTGCGCTTGATTAAATTGGAATTTTCGAGGCTTAATGGACACGAGGACTGCGACTGTTGTTTGCGCTTTCCACTGTATTTGCTTTACATGACGCATTCGCATTTTTAACATTTTCTTTTCAAGGACGCAAGTATTTTTTTGCAGTACGCATTGGAGTTGTCCATAGAACAGTTGAAATCAGCGGTAGAGCGCGATTCATTAATTGATTTATGTTCAAAGTAAAAGAATCATATAAAGCTTCCAAATTTACTATGTTATAATAATAGTATATAGCATGTTGTAGTACGATATACTACCCAACTTTTTGCATTCCATACGATTTTCGCGTTTTCAAAACCACGATATTGTCATTGCCATCTGCACAAAAGCGTTGAGCGGGCTGCTCATCGGTAATACGATATATATGTATAATATCTTTTCCAAAAGCGCAGTCGATCATTCGTCAGGCACGAATTTTTACGGGCCGCCCCATATACATTTCCTATATATATATATTCTATCCAGTTTCACGGAAAGAAAGAAAGAGAGGCAGACGATCGACCCACCCCTCTGAATTTTATCGACGAAACATTCCTGTGCACGCGAAATACATCCCTACATATATATTTCGTCCAAAAATTCGCCAACATATGGGCTATCGTCCTTTGTCTCTATATCGATTCCCGAACGTTGGTAATTGGAGAGGGTGCACTCTCAATCGAGTAAGATAATAAAGACACCGTAGCACGTGGCAGTGTCGCGCCGCTCATAAAAAGTGTCGAAAGCGCGCACGTATCCTCCTCTTCCCCAATATTGCCGACCAGTGTCACGCAGCCTTATATTCGCGTCGCGCAGATGCACGTATCATCGGGTGTATATAGATAGAAAGAGACCGACCAGAGACACGGAGAGGGAAAAGGCATATCGGTAACAACGCTGGTAGCAGCAGTTTCCGTAGAAGAACTGCGGAGCTCGCAGGTGATCGTTCGGCCGAACGCACATTTATTATCGGCAATTTAACTACTTCAACATCGCGCCAGTGCAGGCGCTCGTAAATATCGGCCGCTACCGTGCAGTGAGAGAGAGAGAGAGAGAGAGAGAGAGAGAGGAGTGGAGAAGAGAGGAGGGGAAAGGGGAGACGGGACGAACGATCGTTGTCGCGATAGGGATGCACTAGATCGCAGTTGCACGACTGCTGCTGCTGCTGCTGCTGCAATGGCCCAAGCTCCTCTGTTCGTTGCGACTGTCTGTCTCTGTGTGTGTGTATGCGTGTGCACGTGTGGCTAAGTGTGTATTGGTTGGAGACGAGAGACAAAGAGAGGAGGAGGCGCGCGCGCGCGAATAGCGAAACTCGACGCTCTCGGCGGCTGGAAGCGAAAAGCAGAAAGAGAGACAGAGAGGAGAATATGGTGCTGGTGCTGGAGCAGCAGCGCGGCAGCGGAGGCGCCGGCCTGTATGCTATAGCCGCCTACTACTATCGGTTTCAAAAAGGTTATTTCTCCGACTTTAACGCTTAAAATATTGGCCTTGATACGGTTTTATTTATTTAGCTGGGTTTGATTTTTTTTATATGTGGAGGGAGTGCACCAGTCGGGGAGACTATACCCGGTCGGGATGAATCTCTTCCTGCGCAGGCCACGCGCGATCCGAGAACAGGGTATTAAAAGGTTATGAACTTCGGAATTATTAAACGAAAATTCTTTCGCGCTGCTGGATTAATTTGGATTTATGTCTTTCATTCTCGTGTGCCCATTTGACGAATGTCGCTCGGGCGAGAAAAACTATTTTCGTTTTTTATCCGACGCCTCTATCTAGTATTGAAAGTACTTTATATGAATGAAATAATGAATTTCCCATTGCTCGTTTGGCTTGGTCTCAAGTTCTCTTTGCTACCGCAATAGACAAAAGTGCAAAATTTGTTTCAAGTGTATAGTAATAATTAAAGTTCATTCTCTCTATCTTATAACTAAAGATAATCAAAATATATGTATAAAACTTTCTTATCGAAAACTTAATTTTGGACGTCATACTTATTCAGTTATCTCATTGTCCAAGAATAGCCAAAGCCAGCAGCAGTGGAATAGGCAGCGGAGTTAAAAACTGCATTAACCCGTAGCGGCTTGTTTAAATTTTCCAAAGCCAGCGGCTGGACGTACGTGCTGGCGCTCTCTCGCTCTGACATTTTGAGAACGTGCACCGGTACAGCCGAAAGCTCCGAGCGCGGCTCGCCTCCCCCGCATTCCGCTACTATTCGCATGCACAAATACAGCAGAGAGAGCGAGAGGGAGAGAGAGAGAGAGAGCATACGCAGGGAGAGAGCCTCCCTCGCACATATATCGCAGACTCGGAGCGCGCTGGTGCATGGTGTGTGCCATCGTGCGCCACGGATGGCAGTAACTCCGGAATCCGGGGGGCTTAAGCTCTCTCCCGTCCTCTCTCTCTCTCTCTCTCTCTCTCTCTCTCTCTCTCTCTCTGTCTCTTGCGCTAGAGCGAGCGTCGAGGATCAGTGGGAAACTTCCCGCCGCGGCTTAAAGGCTTGGTGGTTGCTGCCGCTGCCGCCGTCGCCGTCGCTTCAGGGACGCCAACTTTTGCGCCGCTCTCTCTCTCTCTCTCTCCCTCTCTCTACATCCCTCTTTTTTGCAGTCTGTATAGATATGTGTAGCTATCTAACACTCTCTTTCTCGCATTTATGACGCCAAGAGCGCGAAGAGCGTTTATATCGTGCGAATTTCGACACGCGTCGCTTCTGACCCCGTATCGCGGGAGAAAAGTGCACAATCCTGAATATGCATGTGTGTTTCTTTGCTTGTGTGACTCTGTCCGTGTGCATGTATGTCTGTGTGTAATGTTTGTGTGTCGGTTAGTTTATGCGAAAAGCGCCCGAGGGCCCGGAATGCGCGAACGCGTGCCTTTTATACTCGGTGCAGCCTTTTATCATCGGCGCAAATCGGTATACGCGAAAGAGCGAGCGAGCGAGCGAGCGCGAGAGAACACCTGACGTGTCCCGTCGTATATTTTCTGGACGATAGAATCAAATACGGAGTCATACCAATTAAGAGGCTGCGCGAAGGTGAATGCGGCATGGCTGCGCTTTTTTTTCTTTCTTTCTTTCCTATACCTCTCCTGTTTTTCTCTGAATACTCGCGGGCCGCAAGATCCTTCTTCCAATGGATTTTGCGTTTATATTAACGAATGGGTCAGTGGCCACCAAGCTTGTGCGGAAATTCGTTTGGACGCGGATCTGGAAGAGCTCTTGTACACAGAAAATTTGTTGGAACTTCATCGATCGCTTTTTGAGCTGTATTTATCGCAATCGCCATTAATATGTCTCCGAAGCTATAGACGTATAAAAACACGCACGCGCGATGTGTTGGACCGACTAGGAGAGAAAGAGAGAGAGCGAAGTGATTTAATTTATATTTGCTTAATTTGCTAGTTTACGGTACGAAAGTTCATTTGTATCTTTCATTACGCCGCTTCGCGCGGAGCCGCGATTTATCAGTGTATAAAGTTACTATCGAGGTCAGATACGAATACTCGCGCGAATCCGGTTTCTCTCCATGCGCGGACTCTCTCGTGATGTCCGAGCGCCCCAGCTTTTTCTTCATCTCTCTCTCTCTTCCACTCTTGCTCTATGTTTCTTCTTTCTTTTTTTTTTCTCGTTCGTATAACCCTCCAGTCGACCCGCGCGGAGAATGGAAGTTTACCACGCGGGGTTAAGGGGGGAAGAGGTTCTGTATACAGGAAATTGCACGGGGCACGTCGCGGGAGAAAGAAAATCCGCAGTTGATCGCGATAATTCTCAATTGGCGCGGTTAGTTTCAATCGCGAGAGCGAGTGAGCGGCAGCAGCAGGCGAGGGCGGTGAGATAAGCCCTGGCGATTCGTCGATGGAGCCGTCGATAGACGCGCCCTTCTTCTCTCTCCCTCTTTCTCTC
>UELU01138287.1:25031-44094 GCA_900490025.1 Megastigmus dorsalis | reverse complement strand
TATATATATATATTAGAAGCGTTCCTCTCTCTCTCTCTCTCTCTCAGTCGCACAAAGCAAAATAAACAGGACCCCGCATATGATTTACGGGCTATTTTTATCGACGTCCGCGCGACCACCGCCGAAAAACACTCGTAAAAAAGACACACACATACAGCCCGAGAGCGAGCGAAAGAGAAGGTTTGGCCGATAAATTCTAGAACTCTCGCACTCGGCTGTTTTTTTTTCTCCTTCTCTCTCTGACGTAACGTAAAGGCGCGCGCGAGTGGCCGCCTCCAGATTTTTATGCGGCACTTTAAGCCCCCATTAGGGGCCTTCCCCCAAAGTAATAAGAAATAACAGTACAGGGAACCGCACCGCGGCGGCGGCGGCAGCGGCGTCTGCGCGTCGTCGGCGCCATTTATTTGAGCTCGTAAACATCGATATGTACCCCGGAGAGTGTGCAGACTCTCTTTTGCGGTTCGCGCGCGAGCCGAGAGAAGAGGCCTGCCGGCGAAATTTCGTCTTTGCACACACACACACACACACACGTATGCACATATATGTATATATGCATGTGCGAGAGAGAGGAGGCACCGTAAACGCGCGAAATAACCATCGGTCCGAGCTCAACGAAATAATAAGGATTCGAGAGAGAGAGAGAGAGAGAGAGGTTTTTGAGCGCGTGTGTGTGTGCCAGCGCGTTCATGTGAAAATTTATGCTTTCGCGAAAGCTAATTGCACGGTATTAAAGTATGGGAAGGGGAAGGGGAGTTAGGTGCACGCTGTATGTATATGCAAGCGCGAGAGGGAGAGATGGGGATTGCGGGAAGATGATCGATGTGTATCGACGGCTATTACGGACGAGCGCGCAACCGATCGACATGGACCTCGATCCTGCCAGCTTTCTTTTTTAGCTTCTTTTTTTCGTTTATCGGGGGTATTGAATTTTTTTTTTAAGGCAAACGCATTATGCAGCGTTGTAATTGAACTTCAAAATCTGTCGGTTTCAGTGAATCTTCGACATTATACGATGTATAATGGATCTAACGAGACTCGACGATAAAATATTTCGACTAAAAACAAGGGAAGCGCCTCGCCCATAGTGAATAAACACCTTTATGATAATTTACAATCCATAAAAGTAAAAGGAAGAGATTATTATTTAAATTCAGTTCTTAAATTCGTATTACGAGAACTTAATGGCAGTGTCCTAGAAAAAGGGGATCTTAAGAATCACGGACGAATCCGTAATAACCCTCGCCTACGATTCTATGTATCCCAGCGCTCGAAAACAAATCATCGGCGAGCCGCAGGTGCTAATAAGGGCCTGAAGTTTCACTTTTCTCTCCCTTCTATCTTACCTCTCCACCTCGTCCTTCGTGCTCCGAGGCCAAAAACAGGCAGAAGAGCAATTCAGCCCGAGCCAAATGAGAGGCTTCGCCCTCGTAAAGGCGCGAAATAACTACCAGGCCAACGCGCGGATACGTAGTACGTCCGACCGAAAAGAGAACGAGATAAAAAAAAAATACATAACCCGCAGAGATAAAAGTGTATATAGTTCCGAGTGCAAAGGAACAATAATTTAAGGGAAGGACTGTGTATAGAAGCGAAGCGAACAATGGATGTATATAATGTGTATATACACCAGGTGGAAGGGTATCGCAAGCGGCGCAAGGCTCGAATCACCGGCGAGACAGGGATTTCCTAATAAAAGTCGCCTCCGCGGCGCGAGTAGATAACGCGCCCATAAGATTCGCGTCTTCGCCCGGAGTGTCTCGCGAGCTCTTTTAATGGTAATAAATGGCGTAATAAAGCCATAAAGGCTTCTGTTTCTGCGTCCCCCGGGGGGACTCGCATTGGACTTTATTTTTCAAAAAATCTTGCGCTCCGCGATTCTTCGCGATTCTGCAGCGCAGCGCTCTTGGCTCCTTTTTATTATATTTAAGGATGAACGGAGAGCTTCGCGGGACGTTATGAATGTCGTTAAAGAAGCTGCGAGCGAGGATTTTCGCTTTATTGCCCGAGCTTATATATATATATATCGAGTGTATAATTAATTTTTACGCTTTTTACCGCCTACGGCATTATCGCTTTTGAGTGTAAACACGTCATTTCTTATAAAAGAAAAAAGAGAATATCTCGAGTCGATTCATTTGCAAAACTATCGCGCGGAAAATCAGTCGTTTAAAAGGGAAACTCTGCGGGATTACAGTTTGGAGTGGAATATCAAGGAGAATTCCAGACCTGAAGAAACTGAAATCTCACCAGTGCGTCGCACATATATACCCCTATAAGCCTTACACACGCACCATTAATAGCTTTATGGTTTATTGCTTTCGAGTCTCTGCGGTTCTGCGCGCAGCGCTCGCGTATTAGCTCCGAGGCTTATTTCGCGGCGCATCGCGGCTGCATGCACTATTTCGTTGCGAGGCGTAAAAATCTTTTATGTTTCGACGTGGCGCTCGCTCTCTATCTTTCTCTCTCGAGCTGTATATATACGTGCGTTTAATACGTACCCTTTATAGTGACGTGCTGTCACTGCGTAATATTCTTCTTCTTCTTTTTTTTTAAATTTAAGGTATTGGTTGGTTTAACTTTGAGCGCGAGGCTAATTTATTATAACGGTGAATTTATTGCCTAATTAGTGTATAGACGAAGTAAATTAGAGTGAAAGAGATCGCGAGCGTTCTATATCTGTTGGGCAACGATTTGTTTATTTACGAGAGCTGAACTAATAAACTATTTCTTTAATGCCTTTCGACTATCGGGGAATATATACATATTTCTCGGGTTATGCTGCGCGCGTATTTTTGCGGCGATAATAAATATACGAATTTCCATAGCTATATCCCATTCGCGCGACAGTTGCGCACCGCACGAAAGTAAAAAGTCATTGTGAAAGATTTAATTACCCCGGCCGGCGTAATTAACTCGTTGAGCGTTGTTTCTTTTTTTTTTTAACATCCTCGTGGGTATTATAGGTCAAAAGTGCAGTGCGATACCAAGCGTTGCATTGTGTGTCTCCGTTTCAACGAGTCGAAGAGAGCGACAAGAGGTGTAAGAGAGAGAGAGTAATAATTCAACGACGTGTGGAAATAACAATATAACGTTCTCGAATCGAAAAAGTATAACTGCGCTCCACACACGCGTATATGGTACTTATATGTGTATATACACGATGCTGCACAGACGAAGGAGAGAGAGAGAGAAAGAGAGACTGGACAAGGAACAAATGACGGCACGTGGAATGCGCTTTGTTCTCCTCTCTTTCTTCCACCTCCGGCGCGTTCTACAATTGCTTTTACTGCTCTCCGTCTCTCCTTCGTGTGTGCCTGTGTATATATGTATACCCTTCGCGTGAGATGTGCAGTTTCTCCTGCAGCCGAAGGACCTGCGAACTCTTCGTTTTCTCTCTCCGCATAGTGCGCGAGCACCTTTACTCTCCGGTTGTTATGTACCCGCAGAAATAAATGCTCCTCTTTCTTCTCCCTACTCTATCAGTTTGCACTTCTCTCTCTCTCTCTCTCTCTCTCTCTCTCGCTCCTTCATATTGCACCTTTATATATCCCTGCCCATTTCTGCGGGGTTTGCGCAATTTTCTAGGCTGCCGCGGCGCGCTTTTTGCCTCACTTTGTACAAAATATTCTCTCCTTTACGATTGTAGCTCCCTCTCTCTCATCCTCTCGCTTCTTCTCGCTCAATACTCGCATGCACCGACACCTTTTAGCTTGGAGCTGCATCGCGCGGCGCAAAGCGATTTGTATATATATCGTATTTCTTTCAGCGCGTTATTTACACTCGAGCAATTAAGAGAGGCTGTTCTTTTCCGAGTGTCGCAGATGCATGATTTAAAGTTGCTTGTATTTATATCATATACGCGTTTGAATTTTAAACGTCTACATCTCGCCGTGAGAACGGGCCGCGTATATACTTGTATTATTTGCATTTTACAAAAAAATGTTAATAGTTTCTTCCGAGTCTGGAATAAAAAATACACCGACACTCTAGTTTCAATGCGTTCTCTATATTCGTTTATCTCTGCCCGTTTGTTAGCCGAAAGCTAGCTATATACTTCCATTTTCGAAAACAAATAAATCATACTTATAAGGTGGCAGTATAGTGGAATATACAAGTCCCGCAGCCAATATGGTGGCTGGCCGCGCGGCTGCAAGGACGCGCGTGAAACCCTCTCTTTATATATATACTCCGATCCTTCTACCTCCTTGGTTCGGAACACAAGAGCCTCGGGCCGGGATTATTAACTCAGCCACGGCGGCGCGGCGGCCGCCTCGAAATTCACTCCACGAGGCCGTCCTTAATTTTCGCGCGCGGGAAAACCGAGGCACCGCCGCCGCCGACGCAGTCGCCTTTGCCGCAAGTGTAAATTAAGGGACGAGATTGCCGAGAAAATTGAATATTCTTTTCGGCTCGATTCTGCGCCCTAAACTCGTTCTTTCTTTCTCTTTTTTTTTTTTTTTGTTTTCTGCCACCTATTATATGCGCGTGTATTAAGAATAAAATGTGTATAATCTAGGGACCCTTTTGCGGACGCATTAAAACCATTCCGAGCGCGAATGGGTCTTAAAATTGAGGTGTTGCATATTCATCTAAACTCGGCTTTTGATTAAATTACATCTCTCGTCTAAACGTCCAGCCAGCCGACGTGGCGTTTTATTAACAAAAACCTGTATTAGCGTTCGTAATTAAAACCGAACGACAATGTACGACGATGATTCACAAGCGGCTTTAAACACGCTATAGTCTGCACAAGGGAAATAAAAGCTCTGTATGAATATTGATAAATGCCCGCCAACGGATAATGAATATATTACGAAGCGAGAGAGGGACACACCACATTGTCTCTGGACGGCGCACTTCCAAAACAGTACATAAATTAAAACTCGCACGCGGGAGAGAGAGTCTCCTTATACCCGTGATTTATCCGAATCGTCGCCTATATTCGCGCTCCCTTTCCTCGCCACGATATTATACGTATATATACACTTTTGTTATACCACCCATATAGATATATGTAATTGCAAATTGCGCTTGGACGAGGGAGATACATAAATAGCTCTTAACGAGTCTGGCTATGTGTTGCGTGTATGTGTATAAGTGCCAAGCGTGTATTACACGTAATCGATTTGTGTATAACCGTCGGGACTGCGCCGATTGAAAAGCGATCGAAGGAGCTATACGAGGGTTAACGAGAGCGAGAACACGTGGAAAATTGAAGCTATGATAGCCGCTTCTATCTTTGGCCTGTTCGCGCTGTTTAATGATCGGCTTGTTGGGGTCTGAAATTGAGGTTTCATTGCGGCGGATCGTATCGGTAGGCAAAAAATAGATTGAACGATACTTTATATATAATTTTATGAACTTATAAGTACGAGCAATAATTGATTAGTTTTTTTTTGTCGTTGTTTTTCCTAGTGGAAAACAGTTTCCGGTTGAAAGTATATATTGAGATACCGAAGCAATGCAAAACTTTATATCATTATATTGAGATGAAATGAAACTCTTTTTTTTTTCTATTATTTTAAATGCACTGTGGTTGAGATTAAAAACAAAAAACTAGTTCAGCAAGGCATGATTGTTTGATTTCTCAACAGATCAACTTTGATTCCCTTCCATCGCTGAAGTATATACAAATCGCCAATGCATAATAGGTAAAGTGTATAAGCTGCGGCGCTGAATGGAATCCCGTGAACAATGGCGGGCGCAACATCGGCAAAAATGCCTTGCACCCATTCCACATCGTCGCGAGAGAAGGACGATCTTAACACGTCGAACCTTCGTTACCCCTTCGTTCCGTGCCAGCGCTCGATCCGCTACAAATTAAATGAAGCTCACGGCGCGGCGTGGCGGCGTCGTACGAATGCATTCGAAAAATCATCCAAAGAGAGCAAGACGAATGAGTCGGGCCTCATTTCTCAATCACGTCCCGCGGCGGCGAATCAAAAAAGTCGTTAAATTATCGCCTCTAATGATCTCGATAAGAATAAAACTCACACACCGCGTACACGTCCCTTATACATACGTATATCCAAGAAGTTCATAAGAATCTCGTTAAGGCCCCCGTAGCCGTCGGTCTTTTGACTCGTCGGAGCAGCTCGCACAATCGCCAGCTGCAGCCAGACTGAGAGAGAGAGAGAGAGAGAGAGAGAGAGTGCAAAAGAAGAAGAAGAAGAAGAGAAGGAGTCTGCAGGGCCTTTTGTGCCCCTCGGGATGTGCGGCTATTGTTGGGTATCGATGGCTCGGTATCTCTCGTCCGCTGCAGGGCCACAATGACGCGAACGTCACCCCCGCTGGCTTTTCCGCGTACACTAGGCTCCTTCATCGGGAGGGGGGCGTACCGATAATCCCCATCGTATACGCCAGGCGGGCTTTTCGAAAAACTCCCATACAGTCCATCTTTCTGGCGTTAAAGTGGCGCTGCCTTTTTTTCTTCTTCTGCGTCGCTCATTGTGAGAAGGCGACCGGGGAGAAGGTGCACGAGCGACGGAAAATATTCGGTGGAGAGAGAGAAAATCTTCGCATAGATGGGATCTTGATGGACGAAATGGCGCTGCGAGAGATCTCTTGGAGGATACGTGGGAAATGGCTTGTCGGAAAGAGCCGAGCGAGTTTCTCACTTTGATTTTTGTTTAGCAATAATGATGGGTGCGGTAGAGTGGGAAAGAGAATGTGCGTTGACGGGAGTCAAGGACGATCGAATTTTTCCTTTTTTTTTTGTTTTGTTTTGATTGTGCAGCTTGGAGGGTAAAAAGTTGCACGGAACAGGGGATGAGAAATAAGTGTGCGCAGAGTCATTTCGATGGGCATTCCGCGCTGGTCGAGACCGACGTATGTGTACGGGCTGCAGAACAATTACGGCGCAATTAAGGTCGCGAGTATACGCTCGATCTTTAGCTCTCCTCTTTCGTTGTTCTCAGAGGCGCTCGTGTCATACCACATGTTATTTCCCACCATTTACTGTAGCTATACGTAGTTCATATTTTTTGGTTTCTTTAAATATTTGCATTCTTCGCGAATCATTCATACATTTCGTTAATTATACGATTTAAGAGGAAGAAAGTGGTATCGAAAGAAATCTGTGCGATGCTTTAAATTAAAAAAAAAATAAACGATTTTTTGAACGTTTATAAAGTAGTAAAACGGACTGGAATACACGTATTTTCTTCTCAAAAGCATTAGTTCTTACGAAAGAGAAAGGGCAAAAGTCAAGGCATATTCATTTCCCCTCCAAAAATCTGTAACACTTCAGTCCTCACGTCAACAACATCCGTTTCATATTCCATCCCAGTACATCCACATTTTCATCGAACCTCCGGAAAAAAACATCTTCCCCATTCTGAGTTTTTCACCTTTGTCCCGAGTCCGTAGAACACAGGCACCCATGATCTATCAAAGCTGTTGCCAGCAGCAGCAGCAGCAGTATAGTCTAGCGGTCACTATTCGGTCCCGGGAACGAGGAAACCGGAGAATGAGAAAGAAAAAAAAAATTGAAAACCCACTGACTCGCATTCGCGTCCGGCTGCTGCAGTTATACACGTGGTGTATGCGTTTCTCATGACCCCGGAAGACCATCTGCTCTCGCTCCGGTCTCTCTCTCTCTCTCTCTCCGCGAAATTTCATTTGCATGGCCCCGGTGTGCGTGAGAAAAAGCGTATGTCTCTCACGCGGAAAAAAGGAGAGCCTTCACGCTCGCTTGAACTCCCCTCCTTCTGCACGCGCTCCGACACACAACCCCTTTTTTCCTTTTCGTGTGCTTTTTCAGAAATCAATTGAATTTGAATTCGTGTACACGCTGCGGCTGTTGGAAATGCTTCGAGTGCTATTTGAACTATATACTTTTCGACGTGTGCGAGTAGAGCTTGAGAATCTGCTCGCGGTTCTGAACGTATCGGGAAAACCTATTAAATATCGATACGGTAAATTGTCAATTATAGCATGTGCGCTTTTTCTAAACCATAAAGTTCGCACGGTCGCCCGGTCACGTAATCCCCCCCCCCCTTTCAATTTTTAATTACATCGATAATAATAAAAAAGTAGCGTTAGATTTCATATAGCCGGATCTAAATTCCACGGCTTCAAATCGAAAAATTGAATCATCGTCAAATATCTACTCGGCGAGCCATCGAATTCCATTAAAACAACGATCGATTCTCTTTTATTCGCGATGACTTAACACATATAACGATAATGTACAGTGCCGAGGCAACCCGCTCGCGGAGAGAAAGAGAGAGAGAGAGAAACACGTAGAATAAAGAAAAAAAAAGAAATCACCGTCTATTGCCCACCGCGCGGATCTATAAAGCGTACACTTTATTACACGTTTAATATATTTAAAAAAAGGAGCGAGAGAGGGGGGGGGGGAGAGGAAGAGAGAAAGAGAGAGGAGCCCGGGGAGCGCTATCGGAAATTAACATCGAAACATTCCAGCGCAGCGGCCGCCGATCCGAAATATCGTCTAATAAGCCCGAACAATTTTTTAGCTGTCAGTCGTTCGTTCGCGCAATGATTCATCGAAAAATCCATAGCGGACCGACTCTCTTTTTTTGTTCCCCCCTTCTTCAAGAGCTGATTTCGATCGCTTTTTTCTCCCTACCCGCGTGTGTGTGTGTGAATGTGTGTGCACCTGAAGGTATAGGCGAGAGAAAACAGGCTGGTGCACCTGTTGCGTCCCTGGTGATCGCGCGAGAGAGAGAGAGAGAGATCGTTTCTCCGATTTCTCGCATATATTTAACAAATGTCCTGAGTGTGTCTCGATTAGTAAAAATCAAGTGCGTATACATAGCGGGTCACTCGCTCCCCCTCCCCCCCCCTGTCAGTTTCTTTTTGGCTTTTAATGAAGCTATTTCTGTCGTTTTTTTTTCTCCCCAAACGGTCGGACAGACATTATCGTTCCTCACGATAAATGAAACTACGAGTCGAAAATTCGATTCGATAATTGTGTAGGGTGAATTGTCGATCGATTTACATATTATACGTAACGATCTAATTACCTGGACAATGGGCTTGTTCCTAAAATGTCAAATTGCCTCGAGATACTTAATTATATACTTAACGAACACAAGGTTTTACTTCCTATGGAGAGCTTGATTTCGAGCGAAACACGTGCACGGCCGCGCACAATATAACATTAAAATTCAAATGCGAAGGGGTGCAGCGAGTCGTGCGATATATGCATATATGCCCTCTCGAAGAAAGAGAGCAATAATCACGTGGGACACGCGACGTCAAACATCGGCCGTGCGTTGTCCAAGTAAAAGGGGCCCTTGACTTGTCATAAAGAGAGAAAATGTACGCGAGCGCAACTTGTACACACACACACACACCGTGAAATATCGTCGTAGGCAATATTAAGCGCTCGTAATTCATCGATGACCGCAGCGGGAAAATAAAGCAGACCGAAGAAAATCTCGTACACGTCTCAATCTCTCTACACGTGTATACGAACACAACGTCAACTCATACCGGAAGATTCATATAACGCGGAAAATCTAAAAAAATTCACAGACTTACACAAAGTGTTTGTATCCCCAGAAACGTAGTCCATGGCGAAAAACATCCAAACCGTCTCTCTCGAGGATAGCGATCATTTCAATTTTTCCCCCGTAAACGCGTTAACGCGCCGCTTTCTATCTCGCGGTCAAATAAGACGCCCGACGCGATGCGGAGTGCGCTCACTTAATTAAACATTGTTCGCCATTAACACTCGCCAAACAGCGATGGCTATCTTCGAGGCTGTGGAACCCTTACGGAATTTTCTCGGTAAAGCGATATAGACAGACTTGTAATAGTCCATAGAAACGCATTAGCCGGGCTTACGAGAGTCGTTAAACATTGGAAAATATATAGGAAGGAAGGGTTTCGGAGATAAACATTCGAGCGTATATATGTATATATAGTATGTGCAGTGTGTAACAAAAAGAAGTAAACATCGAACGCACAGATAAACGTTTTCTGACTTCTCTTATATTACACGCCGTTATAAATGTTCCGTTTTATTTGCGGCGCACGCGCGCAGATATTGCACGGCTGCTTTCGGACTCTGCAGCTTATATATAGTGTATGTAGATCGCGAGCGCGATGTAAGATCGATCGACAACTCTTATGATGTATAATACCAGCGGAGAGGTTAAAAAGCCGAGATATATAGCATGTAGCAGCCACCCAAGTTGAGAGAGAGAGAGAGAGAGAGAGAGAGAGACTGCTGGGTAACGATTGGTCGCGGTTATTTTCTGCGTAATTGAAAAGTCGCGATGGTCTTGTTGGACGGCCGGCCGCGTGTTCGTGTATATAAATCGATCGACAAATTCGCGCTCCACTGATTCGTTACACAATTAATTATGTGTCCCGCTGGAATGCCGCGCGCGCGCGTCCTCTCTCTCTCTCTCTCTCTCTCTTGCTACTCTTTTTGTCTCCTTTTCACTCGCTCTCTCTTACTCGGTTTCTTGTGTCTGCACAGCCGCCGCTGACGGCCGATGTCGTCGTCGCGCGAGCTCCTTCTTTTTCTATCGTGACGCGCATAACAAATGCAAAACAAATATGTATATATATGTGTATACAATATAAAAGCGAAGCTGCTGCTGGTGGAGGGACGAGCGAGAGAGATTCGATCTGCTGATGGCTCTCGCAAATAGTTGCACATATAGGCTCTGCATAACGGCACACAAAGCTAATGGTAAATCCCGAAGGTTTGCGATAATCTTATACACGCAATTACAAGTCCCTATATATACTGGCGCAACCTCTACTTTATATATATATGTATATATTTCTTAATGTGCGGCACGAGCGCGTGACACTGTCACGTTATGTGTTCCTTGTAACAACGACATTACATTAGCCGCCCCTCTGATGTATCATTTTTCCGCGTTCGTAAACACACACACACACATACACTGGTGTAGAATCCGTTTTCTCAATAGATCGCTATATATATACACACACACACACATAGACGTGCAGCGCATATAGCTAATTACTCGACTCTGCTATACGAGCGAATATCCCCAATATCGTTCGAAGACATCTTAATTGCAGAAACTCTAATCCTACACATAAAGAGAATAGTGTTAATGGTCTCTATAAATTCAGCATCTCCTACTGTGTATATTTCGCCTGGCTATCGGCTAAATGAAGCGACGAGCCCCTCTCTCTCTCTCTCTCTCTCTCTAGCTTTTGTCGTATATAAATAGAGCGAGGGATCGAGAATTGCATTATACGCTCGGGAGTCTAATGGGGGCCCGAAGAAGGAGCTTTATCAAGGATACACGAGGCTGAGAAGCCACTTTAGCCTTCTTATCTCGGGCGACGCGCGGGATGATGATGATCCTTTACGGGACGGAGGTCCACCTTTCTCTTCTTCCTTCTTCTTCCTCTTCTTTTTTTTAAGCCCTAAAAAGCCTTTTATATTTCGAGTTTATCTGTTTTTTTCATAAGCGAGCTTACCCTGACTCTGCACTTTATTTCTTATTTTTATTTTTTCGAGAAAGATCGAGGAGAATTATATATATATATATGTATATGTGTGTGAGGTGCTGCAATCGCGTGCGTTTTATGTACGGCGGTCCTGCGGCTCCGTGAGAAAGTGCGCGCGAGTCAGTTCGTAAATTTCAGGGATATTATAATGCACGCGCGCGCGCGCGGATCTTAACGCGTGTTATCCGCGCGGCTGTTTTCGGCCACGCTTTCATCGCGAAAAGTGATTTTGCATCGTAACCTAAGAAGTGTTTTATATATATAGAAACTCTCGAAGTGTTTGTATAGACAAACAATTTAATTTTGAAGAGATATATTATCGTGAAGGGGAATCGATGACTCAGAGCGGCTATATAACAGCTTTATCCCGTTAACAACAAAATAGCTCAATTTCCATAATCGCCAAGCCTGAGTCGGCCGCGCGACACAATCGCGAGGAAAATATCTTATAATGTCCAATCAGATATAAATCACCGCGGTCGAAAAAAAAAAGCTTTATGTACACACACGAGCAAACAACCTATATGTATACATGTCCTAGCTCGAGAATTATACATTCGCATACCGGCGTTTATTCTCGTATAGGCATTCTAATCGTGTATACGCACGACTTTGTACGTGACAGACGATGCATTTTCAGGGCGGATCTCGGAGCACGATATGAGATACTTCATCGGTGCTTTATTTTCAGGTATACGAAAATTGCTTTAACTGTTTCATCCGCTACTACGATCAGATGAATAATTGAAGGAGAACAGTGCTTGCAAGCAAAGGTGATATTTCAAAATGCTTGTGTTCTCATAGGGTATACGAGACACTCCAATAGCGACGATTCTCGCATGTTCCTGCATAAACACAGTTTCAGCCAATACGTCGCAAAATACAATGTTCACTGTCCTTACACACCTCGATATTCTCACGCACGCATTCTAAACGCTTTGATAAATTCACCATATCGCACCTCTACGATTCCCTACATATCCCGAAACATACTCGAGCGTGTGGCGTACACTCTATTCACGTTTATGCCAATCCCGTGCATTCCCGCGGATAAGCGCATGATAAATAATTTCGGTGCATTTCACGCCCGCCCCATTCGCGCAAAGTTAAAAGCAGAGCATTATACACCCGTCGGCCCATAGCTCATATCAATGATAATTCAGCCGAGCCGAGATCGTTACTCCTTCGCGTTACGGCCGATCGTAAAACGCTGCAGAGAGCGAGTGACCGAGAGAGAGAGAGATGGGATATGGGTCGCGCCCTGCGTCTGTACATATATATACATATATGCGTGCATTACAATACGCGCGACTGCACGTGTTTGCCTCCTATGTATGAGTCTCGGGGCCCACGCGTCTGCGGCGTACGATGGGGTGGGGAACGAGGGAATAGTGTGGGATAAGGTGCTTTCTAGGTAGAGAGAGAGAGGCGAAGAGATGTATGCGTCTGGGATTCGTGATGCTTTTCGTTTGAGCGAATTTTAGAAGTGATTGCTGCATGGACCGACTGAATGTATTTATTTTCAGTTCAGAGCTTGGCTTTGTGATTTCATTTATTGGAATATAGGTTCGCGATAGTATTGCAGTTGATTGTTTCAATGGTAATGTGAGGTTGTTGATGTTAAATACTTGCATTTTTAGGACGATATTTTGCTGTGCACGAGGGGCAATAAAAGCGTTCACGCGACAGCAAGATAATAATATTATAATATTGGATTGGCTTTTCACTGGTAGAAACGAGTTTCCAATTTCGAAAAAGTTGGTAACTCACACACGGGGAGCTAAGTGTATCCTATTTACTTATTGACGTAATCAACTAAAGTACGAATGATCGGGATTGAAATTAAGCTTATTACATTTTAAACGTTGATTTCTAAAGCTAACTTACGAGTGGCTATACTTGTTATAAAAATCCGCAATTCAATATAAACCGAATCGCATCATTACACTAAAAATTAATTCAAAGTACGTACTTCGGCGATTAAGTTTATTCCAACTTATATTTATATATATTTATCCCTTAATATACAAATGGCCATAACCGCTTACGATATTACTTTCCGATTTCTTTTCTCCTGGAATAAATTAAAAATTACGGTGGCCAGTCCACGTATTACGCGGCATATATTGATTTCTTTTCTTTTTCTCTCGCTCGGTGCTCGAATCCTCCAAAGTATATCGGAGCACCGTTTCTTTACGACGCTGCAGCGTTTGCCCGCCGCGTCTCTCTCCGCGTGTACAGCTCCAGTAAAAAGACTTGTTTATTTCATGCCCGCGCCGCCTCGGTTAATATTCCGGAGCACCAAGAGTCCATTGACTTTCTAAATGCGAGCGCGAGATTTTCGAGAGCGTGAGGTTAAAGAAAAGAAGAAGGAGAGAGAGAGAGGAGAGAAATAAAGTGGCGCACGGAGTAATTATTGTATACATGTATTTCGGCGGTGGGTGGGTAAAACGGTACCTTTTTTTTTCAACGAAAGGAAGAAAGGAGCAGCCCGCGTGCAGTCGCGGACGATAAAAATATGGTCCACTTTGAAAAAAGAGAGGAGCTGAGAGAAAGACACCTACGACAAGCGTATGTATATATAATACACGGAAAGGCGTCGCGCGCTCTCGTCTGGAATATTTGAATACGCATTATTATGCGCGCGTGTGCGTGTCATACGTAAAAGCTCGTGGGAGTCCTTCTAAAACTAGGGAGCTACGCGTCCGAATGCAGCGGCCTGCTCTCTGCTCTTTTACATTTAAATACAAAGAGGCAATTTTCCATCGCTCGTGTTGTTATATACTGCATGTGGTTTACCGAACTTTATGTAGTTCAATACTGTGAAATAATGGAGATATCAGTTGAGCATACATGTATATACGTAATGGGCAAATTGGACGTAAATCATGGAAAATCAGATCTGAAATTATTGTTATTACGCACTATCTCATAGATTGCGGATAGATTTCAATACATATGTATATATACCGATGTTCCCAGGGGTACCTTACGATACTAATCTTAAAGCTATATAGAAAAGCGAGCACTTGAATGATACCATCTTTAAACAGCCGTAATAGAACATTTTAAAAATAGTAAGCATTCGAAGCTGCTCGCTTACATTCCAAATCTTGTACAATAAAAATATTTTCGCAAAGAAGCCTGCAGTGAAAATCAAGTTCGACCGCAGCCTTCCTCCCGAAAGTGCAGCTCCGCGTTTCGAACGCCAAAGTCGCAGAAAAAGATACTCACTCTTGCCCTTGACAAACTCGGAATTGAGATCGGCAGCGACATGTTGCTCGGAGATCAAGACCAGCAGGAGTATCGTGACACAGGAGGCAAAGAAGAATCCGGGCGCTCGTAGTGTTGTCGACTGCAGGAGGGCTCGTGCGCTACCTCTGTGCTGGTCGAACATGATGAGCCTGAGCTCATGCCAACCCTCTCTTCTCTCCTTACTTCGGGCTCCTTGTCCACTCGCTCTCGATTGTTTGCGCGTAGCCGAGAGGAGGCTTTAAGAGGTCGCGAATAGCACCGACCACCTAAAGTGCTGTTGCAGCGAGAGGCGAGACGACGATGATGATGCCATTGCGACTCACTTGAACTTCTGTTTAGCAATGCCGATTGTTCATTGCTCCTTGGGTCTTCTTTGCCGCTTGGATCTGTAATCAGACGACAAATAGAATTCATTATTAAGTGGTTGCGAGCTTTTGGTGGTGGGACTTTGCGTGTATAGACATTAATTTTGCGTGCGTTGATTTTTCGGGATAATTTAAGAGCTAAGTGTACACAAATGATGGCTGCAAATAATTGTTGTCGCGTGTTATGTATACATATAAATAGGTATGTTAAGTGAATTTACGTCGACGAATTAGCGAGTCGAAAAGCTTTGACTAATTGCCCCGCACTTTGCCACGCGATGCGCTCGCGCGCGCCTCGCGGTATAAATCTCGCAGTCGAAGTAAATGTCGTGGTAGAAGAACGCAGTAATTCGCCCCCTTCCCAGCAAGAGTCCGCGTATATACAGGGATCTAAATACTTTCCCTGCGTCTATTAATCATACTCGCAACTTTTCAGCAAGTTAAATGCACCGCACCCTATACTTATCAAGTATACACACATGAACGCGAGCATACGCGCATGACATGCGAATGGACGATTTTTGAGTTTCGAAAATCTCTTTCGCAGCTATAAATTCACGTAATATACACAGCACAGATTGTTTTAACATTGCATGCCTAATCCAACTGGGTATAATGAGCTTATAATACAATGATTCTAAATCATCGTAATGACCCCTATGAGACAGATTATTCTAAGGTGTGGCGAAAGAAAAAAAAACAAAAAGAACGAATTCTCTCGCTGATTTCAACCTTTCATATTCACGCATAATAACTATTTCGCAAATCCCCCTAAATCTTTTAAGATTAATGTCTCCTTCCTCGTCATCGTTCAATTTGACTAAACGCTCCTCCGCATAAATATTCAACGATGCATGCAGGATATCCTCAAAGTCCAATAAGAAAAGAAGGGGGAGAAAGAGAAATTGGCGATCCGTACAAAGGTGTCGAAAAAGTCGAGCCATATCAAAATAAAAGTGCGCACCAGACAAGACAAAAGTCGGAAAGTTTACAACCGTCCGAGGTTACTCTCAACATATCATGCGATCGCCGATACGAGCGACGTACGACTCACACATACACAGAGAGAGAGAGAGAGAGAGAGAGAGACACACACGTGTTCCAGCGCCCTTTTCGCATCCCAAGGCCTGTTCCGCTGGCCGAAGCTCGGGATAAAAGAAACGGGACGACGACGACGACGACGGACGGACAAGAAAGAGAGAGAGAGAGAGAGAGAGAGAGAGAGAGAGAGAGAGAGAGAGAGAAAAGAAAAGGGAAGACAATGCCGGGAACAGCAGGTGTTGGCTGCAGTCTCTGCGCGCGCGAGGAGCATCTCTCTCCTCTCCTTTGTTCGGCTTAGCACTCCCGCGGAGCACCGCGAGCGCGAATCGCCTTTTTCGGAACGGGACAGACAGAGAGAAAGAGAGAGGAGATAGAGAGAGTGAGAGAGAGAGACGCGGCCCTGATGGCATATTACAAACAAATGAACCACTCCTTGTCTCTGTTGAAGCCTTCGGGCTTTAATTACTCTGGACGATTCTTGGTCCAATTTCCGAACGATCACTCGTTCATTCCTTTCTTTCCATCCACATCGTAACCTTTCGTCATTTGTCATAAATTAAAAAAAAAACTACTCATCGCTCGCACATATCCATACATTTTTCAAAAGCGTGCGTAGCACACGCAAATATCCTCAGCTGTGGACGCAGGCAAAATCTAGCGCGCAATATACACCGGAATCGAAAGTGTACAGCGTCCGTGCGAAGAGAGAGATCCTTTTCGTAAATTCGCCCGAGCTGCTGCAGGCGGTTGAGCGAGAGAGAGAGAGAGAGAGAGAGAGAGAGAGAGAGAGTCGACGATCGGCAGTCCCGATAAAAAGCCCTCCGCTCCGCTCTTACTCGCTCGTCCGAAAGACAGAGGGAGGGAAATAAAGCACGCCGCCGAGGAACATTAATCCGACAAGTCGCCAGATAGGCTGCACAGTGTGCTCGGCGACGTGCATAAACCCGACTCTGTCTCTCTCTCTCTCTCTCTCTCTCTCTCTCTTGCACATATACACACGTAACCCCCGGGGCCTCTGCAGGACGTATAGTGCAGTGTATGCGCCGCTGCTGCTGCAGACAGAGAGAGAGAGGAGAGCACGAAGAAGGACGACGCACCGACTGATAAATGCACGATATACGCGTCAGACTGGAACGCTGGAGTGCAAACTGCGTATACACGCTTGCATACCCACACACACACACACGCACATACACTGCACTCACGGGCGAAGGGGTTGATCGATCGAGACGCAGACTATATGGTGTTGCTGGTAGACAGAGAGAGAGAGGGTGAAAAAATGAGCGCGCGCGAGTCGAGTGAAGCGGCCGAATGCTTAGGAGAGAAAGAGAGAGAGAGAGAGAGAGAGAGAGAGAGAGAGAAGTTTCATCAGTGCATGGCAACCGGTTCCCGGCATTCCGTTCCGGTTGCTGGCGTTAAAGACACGCGGCCGCAATGCCGTGCAACAGCGCATATACCGTTCGTGAGGCCATCGTTCCGCGACTCGTCCTTTTTTCTCTCCTCAACGCGTGTATATATATATGTATATAAGAGGCGCAGGCGCCAGTCCTTTAATTGCTCTCGATATCTGGGCACTGCAACGACCGCTACCTCGCTCTCGCTTATCGATATGTGTTATTATTCTAATTATTCATTGCGGATGATGGCCGCGGCGCGATGCTACGAGAGGAGGCGCCGAAGTGTTTTATCGTCCCCAAGACCAGTCGATTTACAGATCGCCCGAGTCGCATGGATCGAAAGTGCAGCTTTTTCGTAACTTACACGAGGGCTGTCATATGTGTGTTATACCACTTGATTCTTGTGTCAGGGCGAACCAAGGATTCCAGGTGTATAACCAAAAGATCGGTATATGGTAAGCGAATCTCGTGACATTATACGGAATTAGTGTTATTCGAGCAATGCGTGTCTCGGACCATGTAGAATCTCTGTAGCGCCGCGCGCCTTTCTTTAATTACATATATATATATATACCCCTATACATCGATGCAGCCCCTGTAAAAATCCACGAAATCCAAAAGCGCTGCTTTTTGCCACAGCCGGGCGCTACGGCGAAAGAAAGTCTTGGCGATTTCGATCGTACGTACAATACTATAGCCTCCTGCCGCGTGCGCTGATCGTTATCTCATAGCTGGGCCGAGTCCTAGAGGCCGCGCTATACACGGACAAAAAAGTCTGGAATTCCCTACAGGGATCCGGGACTAGAGTGAGAGAAAAAGGATCTCTCTCCCTGTCCAGGGCCTATATAGAAGACCGAGCGCGCGAGATAAGAGCTCGCCGAGAGCCGTTCGCTAAAAAGACGAACGAGAAGAATAAGAAGAAGAAGAAGAAGAAGAAGGAGGAGGAGGAGAAGAGGGAGGAGGAGGATAGAGAGAATTAAGGGTCCATGGCGCACGACATCGCTCGTATTTATCTCCTCTCTTTCCTTCTCCTCCTTCCTTCATCTCCGCCCTTTACACTCTCCTTCTCACGAAAAAGCCACGTGTGTGTATATGTGTGTGTGTGTGTGTGTATGCAGTGCAGGCGAGCGAGCGGCTTCTTTTGAGGGCGGCGGACTGCACGAGGAGGAGCTCCTGCTGCTGCCGCTGCGGCTGTTACTGCTTATGCATTCATATCCTTGTTCGAGGCACGGTGATTGTTTCCACAAAACGCGCGACATCGTCGAAATCCGTGTCTACACAAGTGTCTGTGTGTATATATATATATATATCCGGGAAGAGTTTTTATTGCGGTGTGGCGCTTGGTGATTCTACAGTTGTTGAAGCGAGTTCATAAAGCCAGTGTAGCGCGACCTGTTAATTCGCGCAGACGATCAGTCTCGCTTCGTTATTAATTGCCGCAGCTCCTTAACCCGGGCCCTCGATTGGTCTCTCGGTCGGGCGCCGCCAACAACAATGTTATCGCACGCGAATCTCTATGTCGAACGCCGTGCT
>UELU01138287.1:0-25011 GCA_900490025.1 Megastigmus dorsalis | reverse complement strand
TCTCTGTCTCTCTTTCTCTCTCTCTCGCTCCTGCTTCTTTTCATTTTTTTCGCGATCCGTGAACTACAGAGACAGAGAAAAGATATCTCCGCCGGCCGGTAATTAAACTTCTTTACCCCCGCTAAAGTAACCTCTCTCTCTCTCTTTCTCTATATATGTATATACATCTAGACATAGAGAGGAGCGAGTCTCTCGGCAGCTAATTTTCCGCGTTCTTAATCATTGGCTATTCATCGCTTGAAAGAGATCTTGATTTTAAGTGCGGTCTCTAATAATAATTCCTAATAATGATACTTTCGCCATCCCCTCTTCTATACCATTTGCGTGAGTGTCTGTGTGTATATATATATATATATCCGGGAAGAGTTTTTATTGCGGTGTGGCGCTTGGTGATTCTACAGTTGTTGAAGCGAGTTCATAAAGCCAGTGTAGCGCGACCTGTTAATTCGCGCAGACGATCAGTCTCGCTTCGTTATTAATTGCCGCAGCTCCTTAACCCGGGCCCTCGATTGGTCTCTCGGTCGGGCGCCGCCAACAACAATGTTATCGCACGCGAATCTCTATGTCGAACGCCGTGCTTTGTTCCGCCGCGGTTCGACGAGCTGCACAGTGCGGTGCGATCTTGGCTGGTACGTATAACCGTCAATTTGAGTGCACAAGAGAGATGCAACCAAGGGGATATACTATATATCTAGTTCTTTCCTCGGCGCTATATACGCGATATAAGGATAGTGTGTTTGCGCGATGGGCGGCTGCAAGCCGAGTAGTGCAATTTTCGACAGTACAGCGGCGTTAATGGGCCGCGCGCGGGATATTCCTTCGTCGAAGAGATAGAGAGAGAGAGAGAGAGAATCGCCTTCTTCAGAAGGCACTTTTCGCCTGAATTATACGCTGTCCGACATCGCGGAGAGCTGTAATTGCTCGCGCGCGGCTTCGGCAAACGCCTGCACCAAAAAAAGACTCGAATTCCGGTTCTAAATGCCCAGATCGCTCAACACACACTCTCTCTCTCACTCTCTGCGAGTGCTGCATGGCCTGCGCTGGCAGTGTGTACCACTTTGGCGCTAACGCTGCTGCTGCTGCTGCTGCTGCTGCTGCTGTTGCTTTGGAAAAAAAAGAGAGAGAGAGAGAGAGTCGAGGCGAGGTACAAAGAGAGAAGGGATTTTAATCGCTACGGCCACTTTTCAAAGCTACCGGTTCGCGGCGCAACCACTCGAATTTCATATATACCTGACGTACGCCTGCAGATTGCGATCAAATAATCATATTCAATAGCTACACGCGTGTACGTGTGTATGTGTGTCCTGGCCAAAAGCTATCCGTTACGGCGTTCTATCCCGCGAAAAAATAAGATCGTACCGGTGGTATCCGTGTATAAAGCGGTGGAAGGAGTATAGTGTGGCTGCACAGCTCTTGGCAATAGAAAGGCCTATAAATATGCACCGAAGACGAAGTGACCGCGTGATTGTAGTTTGAAGTAAAACTGCGTCTTATAGTACGGTTGACTGCACTGTCAGTGCATACGTGATGAAACACCCGGGGGTACAACCGCAGTTCGCGGTCCGCATTCCGTTTAACGAAGAGAGCTGATGCTGTCCTCTCTCTCTCTCTCTCTTTCGCTCTCTGATTTAGATGGACAGCGTGTAGCTTCGGACATATGGGAGATGCGCGGAACTCGCGGTAGCTCTCAACCCCTCCGAGAAAACTGCTCGACTTTCCCACTCGTCCTTACATGGACGCTCAACCATCGGACACATGCTTCAGCCACTGATTGGACACGTGATCTTGCCGATTTAACGACTACCCAGTGAAGAACAGTGTATACACATATATATATACATACACGAGAAAGTGAATGTCGCGTTGTCCGGTGCACTTGAGCATAACCGTCGTGGCAGAAGCTGCATTTTGTAACTCACCCGCAGACAAAAGATCTCTCCTTCGAAAGCTGCAATCTCTATCGCTCTTTTTCAATTAAAACACGTTCTCTAGCAATGCATCGAGCATCGGCGGCGGCGGCGGCTGCGCTCGCAGGCGGACTCAGCAGTTTTCTGCGGGCTCTCGTTGCTCAGTACTGCGGGGCGAAGAAAAGGTCGAATTCGCACTGCTGCACCGAGAATCCGGATCACGATAAAGAACTCGTGACTTCTTCGGACCTCCCGGGTTCATTGGCTTTGTGTACTTTGGCGTCTCACTCTCGGTACCGCTCGTGAGTCGAGAAAATCCGCACGACCGTGGCCGTATACGAAGAGGGGAGAAAGAAAATATTGCTCTCCGAGGTGCATGCCGATATATACAAACTGGGGGGTAAAACCAAGGGCCGAGATCGATGTGGTCAAATTTTTCGTGCCAAAGCTGCTTCAATACTCTACTGCGAACGTTTATCTCAATGTATTACATGCCGATTAAGCTGCACATTATACTAATTTGCCGCAAAATTCGTAATTTTTAAGGAAACTCGCACAATTAAGGTGTACCATTTCGTAGAACTTCATATACACACGCACGATGCGTTTGGCGTTCAACAATAAATGCTACATTCAGAGAGAGAGAGAGAGAGAGAAAGAGAGCTGCGGAGGTATAATATAAGTACCTGTACGTGTTTTCGTGTATTACGGGCGAAGACAACGTATATAGAAGGCTGTGTGCAGAGAGTGAGAGAGAAGAGAAGAGAAACGCGAGAGGCAGAGAGAAAGGCGGGAAGGAAAAAGGAAGAAAAGGGAGTATACACTGCAGGATAGAAACGAATGTGGAGTAACTGCCATGGCAAAGGCGAGCAAGATTTAAGAGGAGCGCGCTGCGCTCACGTCCGCGCATGCATCCTTGAGGGTTAAAACTATAAAGAAGCAATAAGAGGACCAAGCAGGAGAAGAAGGAGGCGAAGAAGAAGAAGCAGAAGTAGAAGAAGAAGAAGAAGAAGCTACCTCGAGCTCTCTTGCCGTGGAATTTCAGGGCATCCACACTGCACATACCATATATACCAGAGAGAGAGAGAGAGAGAGAGAGAGAGAGAGAGGGGGGGAGAAAGAGTACAAGACTTATCCGGGATAAGGTCGACCTCTCTCGTGCTTCTCGTGCGCGATTCCGGATCGTGACCAGAGGGTCTTGCTCTTTTACTTACTCTCTCTCCCTCTCTCTTGCTCGCTCTCCTCGAGTTCACCTCGCGAGAGAGAGAGAGAGAGAGAGTTGCTGATGCGCCGTGGATGATTTCAGAGCTCGGCGGCGCTTCATCTCTCTCTCTCTCTCTCTGGGCTCCTTCGCTTCGTTCTTTCGATTACTTTTTACTTCCCTATATCTTCTCTACGTGCGCCCCCCCTTCTTTTTGTTTTCGACTTCTCGTGCTGGATTCGCGGGCGGAGGGGAGCATAACACGATCGAATGTCTGTACGATTTGCCTTTGTGCATCAGTGCAAGCTGTGCAATTTTGACTCGCTGTGCGACTCTGTATAAGACGCGGATGTGGACTTGCGCGGTTGCTCTTATGCTCAATCTCATCGATTTTGAAAATATGCGACGACATTTTCTATTCTAATTGTGTGTTTTTGAATCTTTGTTGAATATGGTTTATGGTGTTACACGATATACGATAAATATACGTTCCCACATTTTGTCTCGGCTGTGAATCCAACATAACTCCAAACGGTATATACTGGTTCCTGCGCGCAAATTCGATTATTATCCTGTCAGGTCTTAGCCAAAGGCTGCCAAAGATTGCTGAACGCCCACCATCGCATACCAGTACACTTTCTTCGGCATAATATGGGATAAAAGTATACCGCATTCTCGCACACCCGAGCATAATATTCATTGAAACATCATCCAAGATTACGAGCATCTCCGTCCCGTATCTTGGACCAGCAGCAAGCCGTTGCACCAAGCTACTTTAACTGCTGCTGCGATGCAAATAATCTCGGTCGTTTAATGCTCTCTACGTGCCGCGACAGCTCCAGTGCGAGCAAAATAAAGAGCGGCCGAATCGCCGCGGCGCCTGCACGACCAGCGTACACACACACACATACACATATATATGCGCACAGCAGAGAAGCTTTTCAGCTATTGCAGTCGGGTGTGTTGCGTCGGCGGCTTCAGCGAATTTACGGCTATAGGAAACCGCACGACAAAGAGAACAATGTGCAGTGAGCGCACACCTAATTTACAATGGTTTCGAGTGCATCCCAAGGCCTCTTTGCTCGCGAGAACTGCTGCTGCTGCTGCTGCTGCAGGTAAATACGTACTCACTGCGAACACTTGCATTGAGGCGTGAAAATAATCGGCGACACCTTCGACACAGGAAGCTGACGAGTATTGCAGTTGGATTCGACGCGTGTTTAAGCGCGAGGCAATTAATGCCAGCTGTCACTAAGCGACCGAAGAAGGGGAGGATATACGAGCGCTTGCGAGTACGCACTCGGTTTTTGCACTTTACTGGAATACCGATCATGCTATTTGGTTACTACTGTTTCTCGGTTTTGTTTGACAAATGAATAGTTTGTTACGCAAGGCTGTTTTTGAATGTGTGCCAAAACAAAACTATATATATACACATAGTTTGATCGTCTTTTTTCCAGCAAAGGCAAATTATCCACAGTCTTTTTGCGATATTTCTTAACGAATCAGCATGATTTTAACTTATAATTTTTTTCGTTACATTTTGTATGCAGTATTTTTCAGTTTATGGAACGTCACAATATGTATAGGTATATATATCAATACATAAAAGTATAAGTAGCCAAAGCGTAAAAGCGACGGGCGAAAAAAGAAGAGAAAGTTGGCGAGTCTGAAAAGCGAGCGAGCGATAAAGAACACGGACGCGGTATAAAACGCATCGCGAGACCAATCAATCTGCGCCTCAAGGGTAAATCGCTCGGTGTGCTTCAGACTCTCCTTATAGCCAATGTACAAGAACACGCAGCTCTTCGATTGCGCGCCTCGATAACAGCGCGATTTTCTCGATCTCCCCCTCCTCTCTCTCTCTATATATATAAAAGACCGAAGCGTGACGCTGTGGTGTATAAAAGCCCATTTGAGCGTGGATACCGCGATACTGGAAAGATGCTGCGCGCAGCGCGATACGAGGGCGCGATATGGCGGCCCCATGAGTAGGAGCCGAGACCTGCAGAGCTATATGCTGCACACCAAGAGTGTGTGTGTGTGTGTGCCGATCGACCAACCGACA
This sequence comes from Megastigmus dorsalis, assembly GCA_900490025.1. NCBI lineage: Eukaryota > Metazoa > Arthropoda > Insecta > Hymenoptera > Megastigmidae > Megastigmus > Megastigmus dorsalis. Next base: position 19,835 of record UELU01138287.1, on the reverse strand, counting down.
GGGTGAGCGATCCTTATCGGAAGATCCGCGCTGCGCGGTTCTGCGGAGTTTAGATGCCCGCGGAGGGTTTCCGATGAATAGGCCCATTACCACTGTTCGGCGCGGCAACGCTTATCACGCTCTAGGGTTTCGCTTTAGTCGCGTTTCGCGCGGGCTTCGTTCCCCGCCACTTTATATAACGATCTTTAAAATGCTTGGATCATTGATACTACCAACCAGCAAAATTCTGCGGCTCTCAATAAATAAATAAATAAATAAATATATGTATACATGGTGATTAAATGTGCAAAGAGAGAATTTAAGAAGAGGATAATAGCTAAAGTGATAAATTAAAAAAATTCACGTTCTTACGGGGTTGGCTATATATAAAGAAGTATTTTTTTTCACAAAGAAGATTAAAAAATAATTGACTTCTAAGCAAACTTCACAGTACTTGACACTTGACACTTGTCTCCCGTCACACAACAAAATGCTAATTTGACAAATAACACCAAATTGTCCTTTTTCTGGGAAATCTTAATAATTAAGAGTAAAAATTATAGTTATCGAGTTCTTTCGGCTCTCGTAATCCACAATGAATCAATTCAAGCAAATGATCGTCAAGCTTCCGCGACACGTCTCGCCGAGTTGAGTATAACTAACCTATACTTACGGTATTATCAAATTAAAAAACCAAAGTTAATGTAAAACAATGATCTTAAGTTATTCCGGCTAGGTCGTATGTATGTCGCGCGTGGAATACAAAAGGAAAAAGAAATCTAACCTAAAGATATAAGAAGCTCGAACGAACTAATGAGTGTATCTCTGATATTGGACTTCCTCAGATCACGTCCGCGTCAACTCTTCCGGATGCCAGTCGGACGTGCTTTTTCGCAGCCGATACGGACACATCAGCCCGAGATACCCGAGCATCGTCCAGTCGGTGCCCTTCACCGAGCACCCGCGGTCCAAGATCAACGACGATGCCGCTCAGGTCATTGTCGTGCATCTCCCTAACAATTAGAGCACGTGATATTTATGATTTTATATTATTTTCAAGGACTTTTCGGAAATAGCACTTGAGACAGATCTATATATACTGCGAAACGAGTTTTTATTTTCCTAGTAGCTTTCAAAATTTTTAAGATCCGCGTTGCTTGACATTCTATAGCCGTTGATACAGATTAGACACATGTAGTCGAATTATTTGTATTTCAGGCGTTCTTGTACGGAAATCCGAAGCTGGCCTTATTCCACAACCGGAACTCATCGATGGACCGTCCCGGCAATCCCGACTTTTCCTTTCAGGACGTAAACCGCAACAACCACGATAACAAAAAGAAAATCGCGAGGAAAACGTTCAAAACCGAGGCCTGCAAGGCTGACAAGGTGCAGGCGAAACTCGCCACTGTGACCGTAACACCGCGGACCTACGCGCAAATCATCGCAGACTACAGCGAGGCGATCGAGGAGAAGAAAAAGTCCGCCAAGCACAAGGAGCCACCAAGAGGTTTCTTCTCGAAAATTCCCTTCGAGTCCGTCGTCACCTCCCTGTCGAGGCTTGACCGTAACGGTAGAGGGAAAGTCTGTTCGAGCAGCAATAGACAGGCCAAAGAGTCGAATTACGCACTGGCCGACAATAACGCCAAGACCGAGAAGAGGAAGAAGTCGCCGCTGATAAAGAAGGACGCGCAGAGGCGCGACTACTTCACGAAGAACAGCGAGAAGACGATGAAGTCGGCTAAGAGCAATGATGTGACCAATAACATCTTGGAGTCGAGTGCGAGTGAATCCAAGACTAGTTCGAACATGATGTGCAGCTTGGTGAAAGATTTCGATCTTATTTGCGGCAATGACGAGATCGAGAACGAGAAGGAAAATTATGCTATCAAGTGGATAAGGCCGAAAATTAGCAATCAGAGACTGAAATTCGCGGGATGTGTCACCCTCCCAGCTGCTAATGACTCGTCTGTGACGAAATTAAAGGCGGAGGGTAGAATGGTGAAGAAAGTCAATATCAGGACTTTGGATGGTAAAATTGAAAATGAGAGACCGAGGACCACGGAAACGGCGAACAGCCTTGAAATGAATTCAAAACACGCTAATCTTCATCTTTCGACCAAAATGAGCATGAAAACGAAGGGAATCATGAAGCCTGTACCGTCCGATGCCTACAGTCGCAGCAAATTTTACTTCGCCAAAGCGAGCTCACCAACAGTCCCGAAGAAAGCATCAAAGGGTTCGGAGAACGATAAAGAGAACAAGCCCAAATCTACCGATAAGCAAAAAGACGCACAAGATACAAAGGCAAAATCACCGCATAACCGCAAAGCACTGCCCTGGTGGGTATCATCGGAGTGCGACTCAAGACAAGAGCCCAAAAAACCGGGCACCTGTCTGAACGATGTCTACAGCAGTAAGCCCGATGTCAAAGTGCTAGGCAGCGAGGACATGGCGAGTCAGAAATTAGAGACGAAGAAGAAACCGTCAAAATCTATAGATCCGGCACGAGCAACAGCGAATTCAGGACAGAAGGCACGCAGGAGGAGGAAGGCGTCGTCCATCTCCAAGATATCGCGACACATCGAGGAGGAGCTGGCCGAGAGAAAGAGCGAGGGGAAGAAAAAGGCGGCAACGGACTCGCCGGCCGACGACGACGTTAACGTGCCCAAAGCTAAAAAGGGCGAAGACGAAAAGGAGGCCTCGAAAGGGGCTAAATCGGAGGATGGAAAGAAATCGGATAAGGAGCCCGAAGGGAGTCCTGACGAGAAAAAGTCCGCGGCCGCGGGTGCGATGGATAAAAAGTCCGGTGCCGTAGTGCAAGCAAGCTCGGTCAACACGGAAAAGCCTGTGCTTATTGAGAAAGTAGTGTTGAAGAAAGATGCGGAATCAAAGCCGAACATTGCCGTTTTGCAGAAAACCATTGAAACGATCACCGAAAAATCGAAGGAAGCGGCGAAAGCGGGGAAAGAGGAGAAAATTGCGATAAACTCGGCGGATGCAGTGATCAGAGTTGACAGTACGAAAGGCAGAAGGGAAGGCTTGATCGATTACGGATTGAAAGTCAAAAAGATTACCGAGCCTCTGAAACCGGAGAAAACGGAGAAAACGGAGAAGACGGAGAAAAAGCTTGCGGATACAGTGATCAGAGTTGGCAATGCGAAAGGCAAAAAGGATGACTTGAGCGATCACGGATTGAAAGCCAAAAAGATGACCGAGGTGCTGAAATCGCTTGAGAAGAAGAAAGAGGGCGTTTTAGCCGATTCCGGATTGAAAGTCAAAAAGATCTCCGAGACGCTGAAACCGGATAAAACGGAGAAAACGGAGAACATTGAGATAAAGTCAACGGAAATAGCAAGAGTTGGCAGTACGAAAGGCAAAAGGGAAGACTTGAGCGATTACGCATTGAAAGTCAAAAAGATCTCCGAGGCGCTAAAATCGGAGAAAACGGAGAAAATTGCGAAAAAACCAGCGGACGCAGTGATCAGAGTTGACAGTGGGAAAGGTAAAAGGGAAGGCTTGATCGATTACGGATTGAAAGTTAAAAATATCACCCAATCGCTGAAACCGGAGAAAACGGAGAAAACGGAGAAAAAGCCAGCGGATACAGTGATCAAAGTTGACAGTGCGAAAGGCAAAAAAGAAGACTTGAGCGATTACGGATTGAAAGCCAAAAGGATGACCGAGGAGCTGAAATCGTTTGAGAAGAAGAAAGAGGGTGCTTTAGCCGATTCCGGATTGAAAGTCAAAAAGATCTCCGAGTCCCAGAAACCGAAGAAAACGGAGAAAACGGAAAAAAAGCCAGCGGATACAGTGATCAGAGTTGACAGTACGAAAGGCAAAAAGGAAGACTTGAGCGAATTCGGATCGAAAGGCAAAAAGATCTCCGAATCGCTGAAACCGCTCGAGAAGAAGAAAGACGGCACTTTAATCGATTACGGATTGAAGGTACCGACGCGCAAGCAGCGACCTAAGCCTACATCGAGAACGATTCTTACGGCAGCAGAGGTGGTGAAGGAAATCCTCCCAAAAAAGTCGATCTCCGCACCTACGCAGAAGACCCTAAGCGAGGCTGACTCGCGCAAATCTGGAATACCGTTGAAAATCAGTCCCCGAAAACCAGCTTCGCAGACGAAAAGCGAAATGCCCATACCCCATCTGTCCACCCGAGTAAAGCCGCCAACGCCGATTAAGGAGGAGCCAAAGACCAAAGCCGAGGATAATCTAGTTATAGCGGCTGATAAGAGCCGCGGAAAAGGAGGCACTGGCACTGCACCTGCACAATCGGATACTGGCGGGCCTGGACCTGCGCCCCTCAAAACGAGCAAGAAGAACGAGGACGAGCCCAACGCCGCGGACCGGAACTCGGATACCTTGAAGTTCAACGAGCCGGTCGACTCGCACGGTCACATGCTGAAGACCCTCGATCTGTCGGTTCTAACGGCAGAGGACGGCGAGCACAAAAATTCATTCGTCAGGACCAAGTCGTGCGGGACGAACGATAGGCCGGAGAAGGAACTCATATACTCCGTATGGCTGAATCGGTTTCACACGAGACAGCACCAGGAGACAATCAAGTGAATGCACCATCATCCCTCGTCAACATCAATACATAACCAACGTATTTTACTACTGTATATCGTCAACTGTGAATCTATCGGAAATTCATTCTCTCTGTATAAAGCGTACCCGGCGATGCTAGGTTTTGGAAATAAAGGTAGCGTACTTAAAAAGCCAGAATATACGTAGTGTTTACTCGCTTTGTTTTGCGTTAAAAACAAAATGTAGGTGCACAAGCCGAATACTCTCGGCGCCGTGTATATATAGCTAGTGTATAACCCGTCATTACTGGAGCTTACGTGGCGGCAGCGGTCCAAGCGCAGCATCGCGCCGTTCGTGGCAAGCTCTGCTGCTGCTGCTGCGTCATTTGTGCACGAATCGTGTGGTTGGTTGGTGTGGCGTTCTCTCTGCCCTAAGGCCGCTTGTGCAGTCGGGATGAGCTGGCTCGAAAATTAATATTAGGCCTGTGCGAGTGGGGGGAGATTACGGATGATGATGGCTTTGGACAGTTTTGGGATAGCGACTTTGTTGAGATGGCTGGACTAATTATTGGTATTGAAAATTCGTTTCTGTTTGAATAATGCACTTTCTAAGCTGGGATAAAATATTCTCCGTGCAACGTTTTTCTTTTTTTTTTCCTTTTTTCGCATAATTTGCGACGGGCGTAAAATAAATAAACTGCACACATGTTACTCTCGTAATAGTATCCAAAGTAAATATCGAATAACAAATTTCGCGCTCTCGCAATCACACTGGTAAACTCGCTACGACTAAAGGTATACAGGTGTATAAGCATTGTCGGCATCACCGATCAGCCGTGGCCCAATCGATTCTGTCATCAAAGCGTAAACAGCCGGGGTAATCCCAATGAAACGGAGCCACCTCGTTTTCACCTCATCAAGTACAGGAACGGCTCTTGCAAGGATACCTCCCTCCCCCTATCTCGGCGTGTATCAATCACGAGCCCCGCGCGCGCGAGGATCCGTTTTTCATCGGAACACTCGATCACGCACAAACACACATGTATATATATATGAGCGCGCCAGATTCAAATGACCTTTCTCTCGAGTCCGGCTCACGAATATAACATTCCCCGCGGTATATATATGCTCGTCCGTGACCGATGATTTATCGCGGTAATGCACGCCGCGCCGTCTTATATAAAATATATAGATATATCCTCTCTCTCTCTCTCTTCGTTGGGTCGATCCTTCATCGGCGAGAGGAGGAGGAGAGGAATCCCGCTGACTTCGTAAATCCCTCCGAAACTCGAGACTTTCAGGTATATGAGAGAGCGAGCGTAGCGAGAGCTGACCTGTGGCTGCACAATCTATCCCCCCGTGTCTTTGGAATTTGAAAAAAGGTGTATACAGCCGTGGCTAAAGGTGAGTCTGTCTTTCTCCTTCTCTTTATGGGTGTTTTTCCATCTCTCGAGGCGGGGACGCGCGGGAGAGTCAGTGCTTTTTTTCCCTCTCTCTCTCTCTCTCTCTCTGTTCTCTCTTCTTCTTTTCCCTGGCATATAAAAGAGAGAGAGAGAGAGAGAGAATGACGGAACGCGCCGGTGCGCGGCGCTTTGAACCGGGATTTCTTTCGATCTGTCTGCCTCTCGCTGCTTGTTTTAATTTCGGTTTCTTTATTTTCTTCCCTGTTTCTTTTTTTTTCCTTCTCTACTCTTGCCTCCTCACGGAATCACTCGCTGTGCACGCGTTACGTCAGATACAGTTTTGTTCTTTTGCACTTGATGGAAGAGAAAAAGAAAGCCATTCATACACACGCGGGTATATAGAAGAATATTAAAAATAAAAAATTATTACCACCTGAATTGTTGCATACGCGCTGGGAAAAGTAAGTCTTTCCGAGAAAAGCCAATCGCAGAAAACAACTTCTCACAGCGATATACGGCAACTAAAATAATTTACTCGGTGTCTCGCTGCTGGCAAACACACGTACACACACTACACGCACAACGTATATACGCAAGGTATAGTTATTCAGAGAAAATCGAGGGGCACCGGGAGATGCAAGTGCGGCAAGAGGTCATCGCGCACCGACGTCGCCACGTCTCTCTCTCTCTCTCTGAATATAACATAACGGACCTTCGCACTCGCATATACATACACAGGCGGAGAGATCGTCGCGCGCATACGTTGTCGCTATGTGCATTGCACGAGAGCATCTCTCTCTCTTTCTGTCTTTCTCTCTCGACCTACTGGCTTCTTCGTATAACAGCCGGATCCAGCGAGACGTCGCGACGATACACCATACAATGCACGCACACGTACATATACGAGTGCATTTAGATGGAGTCCGATATGTATGTACACGTATATATACATACAACCACGAGAGAGTGCGCGCAAGGACGCTTTGCTCTGTCTCACTCTGTATCCCTCTCTTTCTGTCTCTCTTCTTCTGTTTCTTCGTCACCGTTCACTGCAGTACGCTTTTTTTATGCGCGCCGCTCGATTCGGCTCTTTGTTTGTTTTAATTATCCAGCGAGGAGGGATTCGCGGTTGGAATGCGAAAGAAAGAGAGAGAGAGATGAGGAGAGATGGACAATTGATTTTACGTGTACGCGAACATGTATAGTGTATAAGGAATTAATAGTATTGCTTTATCGTGGCGGATGGTACGTTGATAAGCGAAGATGCTGCAAAATGTTGCGAAACTTGATTTATCGCAGACTGTGCATAGCTGAGTAATATGGTATTTCTTTCGTATTAAAGTGAGAGGTTAATGTAAATTATGATTATAGGAAAAGGAAAATGTTTTTGCGTGCAACTTTACTTTTGTACTTTGTGAATGACAAGTTGATTTTTTACAATTTATAGAGGGATAAATAAGCGCGTCAAACACAAATAATCAACAGCGGAAAACAAACGAAGCCTATATATGATCCTTAATTCATCGCAGTCGTTCACAACGCAGTGGATTAATGCGTATTATGCGGCGTAGTCGAGAGCAGCGTCGATGCATAAATGGCGACGTGATCGATCGTTGGTACGCGTGGCAATGCCGCGGCTGCGTGATCTATGCGACTCGCGCGGGGATTTCGCTCTCGCGCGCGATCTGGTTTCGCCTTGCCGATAGCCGCTGCCTGTATATGCGCAAAGTCGCGTATATCATGGCTGACTTTTTCCGCTGTATTAAAGCGACCTATAGATACACTCGCTTATACGATTTATGAAGAAAATTAGAGCCGATGTAAGCGTGTAGTTTTGCTCTGATAAAAAAGAAGCTACTTTAGGCGGTGCGCGAACGTGGATTGATTGCGATTTATACACGCGATCGAGTGCTACGCGGACCCTCGGTGCGTAAACATCATTTGAGCGCGGAATCGGAATACTTTTTATTTTCATGGAGCTTGTGCAACGTATATTAATAAATTCGTCGGTGCGTGTACTCATAATTGCGTCAGTGAAATTTTCGCATATATTACCGCGTCGTAAACGTGTATAGAGAATATGTCGACGCGCGGTGTGCGCAAGGAATGAACGCGGCCATTTTTCGTCCTACATCAACGGAGATTTTTCCACGTGCCGATCGATAAATATATCGGCCGTCGCGGCGCGGCGGTTCGTTATAACCGAGAAAAAAAAAAGAACGATAAAGAAGAGCTGCATCACGAGTCGAGCGCTGCACCGAGGATAGAGAACTGGAAAAGCTCGCGATGGTGCCTTTTTGCGTCGCGGCGCGCGAATTGAGTCGTCGGACGCGTTCTCCTGTTATACGTAGCGCTGCTGCTGCCGACGTTTTTCTTATCCTGCAGCAGCCGGGGAAATGTAGAGCGGATTAATTCGTTATTAACGAGCCTTCGCTGCTTTCCAATCACTGTACCGCGATGCATATATATATATAGTCTGTGCGTTCATATAAACAAATTATCTGAGTACCGCGTGCAATACCTGAAGCAATAGAACCGGTGCAGCAGTGCGCAGGAAATTGAAAACTCGGCGCCGTATAGGTAAGACTCGCGAGAGAAAGTCGTCGTCAGTAAAAATGTCGAGGAAACAAATGACGAATGCCATCTGTATGCGAATCTGGACACGGGTTGGGTTTTCTCTCTGTCTCTCGGTGTAGCTTCTGAGTTCTTCTTATCTCGACTTTGCACGAGTGTATTTTTTTCGTGCCGCGCGCGACTCACCATGTTGCGGTGTAAATGGCAGAAGTAGCTGTAATCTTTCGAACGACGAAGTTTTTGAGATGCGTGAGAGCGTACAACGAATGACCGTGCGACATATAAATGCTATTTTATACGATGTTTATGACGTTATAGTATAATAAATCGGCATGCGGAAAATAGAGTAATTAGAAATACTCTGCAATGATAAATTTTTGTGTTACTAATAGATTCCGCAATCTCTGCTAAATATTGACAAGAATATTTATATATGCTCGGAAAATGAAAACAAGACTTGCGGCCGTTCCAGTCACACTTTTTCCACCGTCGAATTACCTCTTTTTTTGTTTTTAGCGCAGCTCACAAAATAAACGACACTCGCGCGCTCGCAATAAAGGTATCAGAGCAAAAGGAAGAAAAAATATTCGCGCGGCAACTTTCGAATTTCGCGATTCCGCGGCTTTTTGCAACGCGGCGACTCGATATAATCCGCGTCGGCGCGCCAATAAAAACCGACGAATATAAACCGCGAAACTATCCTGCGACCTAATCCTCTTACAGCTCCGATAAGAGACTCGTAATCCTGATATTATACATATAAAACTTGCGACCTTCGCGCGAACCAATATATGTACGTATGCAGCTGCGTGCGAAAAGAGTGTAAATATACGCGCGAAGAGTGAAAGTCGTAAAAAAGAAGGAAGAGGACCGAGATAAGGACTTTATATATCGGGTATAAAGAAACGAGAAGGAATAGAGCATTTAGCCCGCTTTTGCAAGATTCGCGCAGTGAAGCGGAGCACGACTCCTTAAAAATTGAAAAATTCAGATTTTCACTTGCACGCAAAAACGATGAAAAGCAAATTATATATATATACAGGAAAGTGAGAATGCGAATAGTGCGCGATAGTCGTCAAACAGCGTTGCCTATATACACGGAGCTAACCGCGAGTGAACATCGGTATATACGACGGCATGTATAAATCGTTAGCTTTACAGCTCGTTATAGTATTATCCCATTCCCATCTTCCTCTTTCTACACTTCCGCATTGAGGTGTGCAAATAATACAACTCGTCGAGAGATTTCTCCTCGTTTTTGCCCCGATGACATACACATTTTTTACACCGCACCGCGCGACCATTTGTTTTACGCGCCTTCTCTCGGTCTATCTAACCTACATATATATATATATATACCGATGCCCACAAGCAGCAGCTACGACAACACGATCGAGCGATAATTTATGATACACGAGGCGCGCAATTCGATCGGCAAATATGACCACAATTAATTGCTTCATTTTCCTCGCCCGGCATCAATCTTTCTCTCTGGCCTCGCAAATATCATTACTCACAGTCGCTTCGATCTTAAGCAGCTCTCGCACCGAAATCCCACATCATTAAGCATCGAACAGAATCCACTGTACTTACACGTACATGGCACAGCAATCGGCGCTTACACGTCATTGTCGTTACGTCCCGACTCCGTCATTAAACAAAAGCACGGCATATACGAGTCCTATATATATACGTGTATAAAAAAAGGCGAAGAACGAATCGCTTTGCGAGTGATAAATCCGTGGTAAAGGGAAGCCTGCAACGACTCGGAGACAAATGAAGCTACCCGCTTATATATATACTCGCTCGCTCGCTTAGGATTCAACTTATATATACACACCCCTGGACGGTATATACTTGTCTGGTAGAATCGCGGTGTGCGCGCGGTGGTCGAGTGCGCGAAATAATGAATCGGCCATTGTCGCGTCAAGGACACAGGCTCGTTTCGTTTTGCCCCTCCTGCGCGCTCTCTCTATCTCGAGAGCTCTGTGCACGATACTAGTTGACTTGGGCTTCTTTAGCAGCTCTCTTCGTTTAACTCGGCGAATTATACAGTGGATATTTTACGCCGCTCGTTGGACGAATCGCACCGATAAAATGCTGGATTATTATCGTATTAGCTGCGTTAATTGTCCACTATAAGCTCGTTAAAATTTTACAATAATCCGCGCGTCTCGCGACGGTAACGTGCAGCAGCAAATTTTAATGCCATTTGCTCGCGAGGTGCGTCGCTCTCGTTTAAAGACAAATTTTCTCTCTCTCTCTCTTTCTCTCTCTCTTTCTCTCTATTAAGTATACAGCGGGTGATAGGGCTGCGGGAGATTACGACGAATATACAATCGTAGCTCTATCAAAGTCTTAAGTTCGCCGGAAGGCAATTTGCTCGACTGACCGTATCTCGAATGAAAATCGAGCCTCCACCTACCAGCGATTTCCCGCACTGTTTTTGCGTAGATTTTTCCGCGTTCGTTGATAAATTTTAGCAGTACGTGGGTTTCAATCCCCAATAAACCATCATTTCTAATTAAACTTCCAAAGTCCTATATATAAATATTTTTTAGTCAGCGTTCATTGCTCTTTCTAAGCGGCTCTCTCGCATATAATACATATCACGCAACAGTAGCACTGCAGAGACGCGGATGAAACTGCACCTCGGAGTAATCCGCGGGATCGCGGCGAATGACGCGAGGAGACTCGAGACGAGCAATGAAATGCATTTATTCAGGATAGATTCGAAGCTCGTAGTCTGACGTTCCGGAACACCCAGAACCAGAGAGAGAGAGAAACAGAAAGAGAGAGAGGCGAAGCTTGTTATGCGATCGACGAAGCGTGGAGGCTTAGGTCCGCGCGCGGGCATCGATGTAGGACCACCCCGCCGAGCAAAGTCCGATCTGCCCCGCGCTCGGAAATCGAAGAGAACAATGTCTCTCGATCACTCGAATATCTGTTGTATATATCGGTAGGCGCTGCAGCAGAGAAAGAGAGCAGCGCGGAATGGATCGGCCGAAGGTACCGAGGAAACAGCTGTTCTCCTGCCGGATTCGCCGTGATTATGCAGGAAGCTCGTCGCGAGATTGCAGCTTGTTTTTTTTTTCTTCAGCTTTTCCTTTTTTTTTCTTTCCGAGGAAATCAATTGAGATCGCAGACGGAGGTTCGACTAAAGGTATATACGATTGCCGGCGACCTACTGAGTTCGCGTACCTCCGCGCTTGGCTTTCTTTTTTTACGCCCGCGCAGAGCGATAAAAGTGCAATGGGCGCCTGCAGAGCTGCCATAATCGTCGCGGCTCGCGACTTAAACGACACTCTCGAGAGTCTGCGGCAGTCGCGTCTCTCTCCAGCTATAAAAATGGTGTAAGTTGAAGGATCGGGGAAAAAGAAACCACGGGTGGCATGGCTCGCGTTTATTATTGTCTGTATATATGTATATCCGACTGTTTCTCTCTCTATGGCAGGTCGCGTCGGTGCGCGACTCTCTTTCGCTCCATCTAAGTCTTCTCTCCTGTGCGTGTACCTGCGTACGCGTGCGCGCGGCTCTGTATATAATATAATACACACAGCTGACTCCGGGGGCGGGGGGAAGGCGAAAGCGTCGGATGATGTCAGAGGCGAGAGCGTTAGAAAGAGAGGAGGTGGCTCGTAGCGGTGGGCTCCTATACATACGGGGACACCCACTTGCGTATGAGCTCCGACGCGCGCCCACGCCGCGACTCTCTCTATATATGATGACTCTCTGAGCGTATAGCGGCTACGTCACACGCGACACGGAGAGAGAGAGGCGCTATTGCCGCCACTGCTTCTGTTTCCTTGGTAGAGCTGCGCGAGGTGTCGGTGTAGATTTTTAGTTTTGTTTAGATGTATAGAGGCTGACGATTGTAGTACGGGTATAATGCCCTTTCTTAGAGATGAATGTATACATTCGTTTTTTTTTTTTTTTTTTTCTTTATTACGGCGGTTGAGCAAAATTATTGCTATCGCGATTCGAGAAAAGTTTTATATCTGTACAATTTCACTTGTGCATAGAGTACGTGAAAATTATATTTTCATCCGGTTCCACGAAGAGTCGTCGAGTTCGGTGCAGAAATTCGCACGCGGCCTATAAATAACCGAAGCTCGCGCCAATGTCACTCAGTAAATTCTCACCTTTGGTATTCCAGACCTCGATGCCCATATAAATAAAAATCGAAAATAAACGCTCCACAGACGACGGACTCGAGCTGCATCACTTTCAATCGCAAATAAAGCCAAAAAGTTGCAGAGAGATCCAGGCATAGACACTTATATTATCGGCGGCGCGTGCGCGGGAGTGTCAAGTACCCCCGTATTATACGCTTCTCTAAAACCGATGATGCTCGTCCGTCTCTCTTTGTTTTCTCGTCTCTCTCTCAGTCCTCTCTGTGTGCACACGCATTCGATGATTTCTCCCACGCAGAGTGAAATCGACGCCTGCACATCAGCGCATGGAGCACGTGCGGCGCGTGCGCTTCCCTTAGCGGTAAACATTACCTTACCTCGCGCGCGCTCTCTCTCTCTCTTTCTCGCCGGATATTATTCCGGAGTCGCGTTACTATCGTCCTCATTGTCTTTCGACGGCTGGCAGCACTATATTTTACTATTCCTCTTCCTCTTTTTTCCTTATCTTCCTGTTTCTTCCTTTTTGCAAATTGCGTTCGAGTATTAATTCGATCGACTTGTACATCATTAGCGAATCGCAGCTTGAGGGAATTGGCACACGAAACGCAGGAAGTGCCTGTATTAGCATTCTTAATATAAATGTAAAGAGTTGCGTATGGTATAGATTATCGGACTGTGGACCAGTGAATAACGTATATATCCAAGTTGAATAAAAATCGAATTACCAGTCAAATTAGTCGAATGAAGAGGACTGGGTACAAGTCGCGGCGAGATGGAAAAAGAAAGTATCCCGCGCGCGCGCATAAATTCCTCGTAGATATCGTCGAGGCATTTTTATAACGGCTGCTCGACTTGGCCCCACGCGGAGAGGCTCCAGATGAAGAGAAAAAAAAACCGGACTTCGTGTGTTCGAACTTGCCTTCGGGACTTATATGCGACGAAAGACGCTGCGCTCTCTTAATTGTATCTTCTCTCGGGCTTATTGTTATTTTATAGGTTTAAAAATTGAAAGTAATCGGAATTGATGGTTCAACGTATTCGTTTAGTTTATGGTAAAATTTCTGGAATTCCTCGACCGAACGAAATTTTTATTAAAAAAATAAACGCGATATGTGTGTTTTGTTAAATAATTGTGATGTTTTAGTTTTAAGCTGTAATTTAAATCGATACTTACATCATTCGCAAAGATAGACGGCGAATTGCAAAACTGCTAATGGGCGGATTTTTGCGAGGATATCAGTCTGGCCAATCACCAAGTCGAAGATCTATCCAATATGGAGGCAACCCTGCAATTAAAAAAGAAATACATACTCGTTAGTAAAGTACTATTTTGTCATTAACAAACCAAAATTTACACATAATCTTAAAAGCTACAATAAAATTAGCGTTTATAATAACAAAAAAAAAACTCCCTATACGCCGTTTTTCCAAAGAACGACATCATCAAACTCAGAATGCGCCACGCAGTAGACAACCAACCTTATACACTTCTACGAAAAATATCAATCGTTACATAACGCCATACACACATCTCAAGATCATCAAGCACACACCTCCGAGAACGAAAAAAAAAGGTCGAGTTTCCTCGAACGCGCAAACTGCGCACATAAGCGCCGCAGAAAAAAAAAACCAGTCGCGGAAAAACAAGGCCGCGGATCGTCAAAGCTCGTCGGCCAATATACAACGGACTCCTTTGCGATCGGCGATAATCGCCTGCAGCACTCGCGCGTTTTCTGTGCCAATGATACAAAGCGGCGGCGGCTGCAAGTACACGTGCACGCGTACCGGGTGCAGTTTGCGCGTCGGTGTTTATATTGTGCCGCGGAAGGAAGCGACAAACAGTGTGTCTCTGTGTGTGTGTGTGCAGGCAGTGGATGCGGCAATCGCGGAGTGCACAGGCGAAACAAAGGAGAATCTCGGCTATTGCGACAGTCTGCCGCGCTAATGACTCGAGGAAAAATTATACATATATATGCGTATAGAAAAGAGGCGAGCGCGTGGGCTGGTGAAATGACAGGGGAAGAGTATATATATATATATATACCTAGTCAGGAGGTTGAGGATGCGGCGAGGAATGAATTTCTGTTTGTAGCTTAACTCGATGCCAAAGTCTCGTGCCCTATGCAAACACGTGAATCACTTTTTTCGCGAATTAACTCGACGAGGACAATCGTTTATCGGAAAGTGTCGCGCATCTTAACAAAAAAGATATATATAAATGAGAGCCGTAAAACGCAGGCGGTGCAAAAGCTATACGAAAAGCCAGGCTCAGCTGCAATAATTATCGGGAGCATATAACTTAGCTTGTCGTCGGTCGTTCGAAAAACCCGAGCTATACACGTGGGAACGCGAGCAGTGCGCAGTCTCTTTCTTGTCGGATTCGACGTAGGGATTCTTTCTCTCTCTTTCTCTTCCAGTGGCCCGATAAATATTTGAGGCCTCGAGACCAGCGGATTTGACAAAAAGGATAATGCGAGCACGCGCACTTTTTCTCGAGGACGCCCGGGCTTTATATATATATATACGTGCGTACGCGGATGGTCATTTAGGCGGACGGCGGGCCACCAGCAAAAGTATATATCCAGACGGTGTCTCGCTTGTATAATAAGACACGGGGAAGGTCGATGCGGCGCTCGGACACCTCCGACATGTGTCCGATCGCGTCCCAAGTGATGTGAAAACGACCCGCTGCTAAAATGATATAGGGCTCGTTTTGGTTTTTTCGTTTTTCTGGTTTTTCGGATTAGCGGGTGATTTTTTATTTCCTGCTAATCGAACAAGTGTGAAAGACTGTCGTATTTATTTATTTATTTATTTATTCCACAGTAACAGTACGTTACATTACAGAGTAATATATAATAGAGTAAAAAATGTATATTTTATTTTACATTTTGATCGGGATCTTATTATGAGAGAAGGACTAAATCAAATAATAAATTATTTCAGACAGTATGATGTAAACTGGTGAATGAGTAAAGCTATCAGTGTTACGCGTGCTTATGAATCAAGAAGCCATTATCATCGTGTTAACTCATTAAACACTCGCCATTGTACATCTCGTATAATAATATACAGCATCGATCAAAACATCCAGTGACATTTGCAAAGACATTAAAATGTCTTACTCAACATATCAACCATTTTATCGAGACTCGAGCCTACCAATCGCGAATTAAAGTCTCGTCGACTGCAACTCTTTTCTCGTCTTTTCCCCGCCTCGTCAATTAGTCGCACCGCGACGCTGTAGAATTGCAAAGCAAACAAAAGAGAAAAAAGCGCGCGCACAAAGAAAGCCAAAGGAGGACTGGATATCGCAACAGTGGCGCGGCGTCGAGAGCGCATTAACATAGTCCGGTTGGTCGATCGAGTATACAGCCGAAAAAACGTCTCGGATTTCGCGAAAGTGAAGGACATTCCCCGAGTGCGCAGGTTTCCCGGGAATCGAGGCGCGATCGCGCCAGCGCCAATTGATTCGCTTGCGCCGTCGCGGTTAATTAAGCTGCACCCCGCGACTCTCTCGACTACTGCTATATGCGGCAGCAGCAGCAGCTTAAGACCGTTTCGGTAATGTGTGGCGTCTTCATTGTCGCGCGGGATACGCCACTCGCATTTACAATGAACTTTATCCCCGTATCGTTCGGTGATCTGGTCAGGAAATTGAGTTTAGATGATTGCGAGGCAAAAAAAATACACGGATTCAGTGGAGATTGCGCATTTACGGAAGCGGACGCTTAACGATTCATATTGCAATTTATCTATTGTACCCATACGATATAACATATCTCTCACGATTACTTATATAAGAAAACAAACAAGGCCATTGGAAAATGAATCGTTCGTTCCTCGCATTAATAAAAAAACATGAAAAATAAAAACAGAAGAAAGCAAGGAACCGTTGGTGCAACGCGTGCGGTAAGCGCTCCCGCGTTCAATAGCCGGCGATTACTAATATAGCCACCGAGAGTGCGCGCTTGATTACCCGTACGTTATCGCGACGCCCTGTACACACACACACACAGCAGGTACGGGCAGCAATCGCGCAACGATCTTAGGGGGTCAATTAGCCTGGAAAAAGTAATCGAAGCCCGTTAAATTTCCTGGCCGTGGGCGATCGCTCTCCCAACGCCTCTTTTGGAAGAGCGCAGACTCGTAGGATATCGCGCGCGCGTAATGATACACGCCCGCCGCTTTCGTATTATTATACACGATTAATAGCGCGGTATACAACACGATGGAAGCTGTTGGCTCTGTTTACTTTAGCTAATGCGAAGATCGTATTGTTGTATATATACATTTGTTTGGTGATTTATGCGTGCGAGGAAAAATCTGTTGGCTGGAAATTAATTGGTATGTATATATATATACTCGGAGAGCTGACCGCGACTATAAAAGCGGTATACGCGGCCCATTAAGTGGCCGCGTACCGCACGAAAGGCCTTTTAAT
Organism: Megastigmus dorsalis; assembly: GCA_900490025.1. Lineage (NCBI taxonomy): Eukaryota > Metazoa > Arthropoda > Insecta > Hymenoptera > Megastigmidae > Megastigmus > Megastigmus dorsalis. The sequence goes on along the minus strand of UELU01138287.1, from coordinate 2,761 downwards.
TTTTGAAGAACCTGCGCCCAGAGGACTATACGATCGCTGATGATGACGGCAGTTCGCCGCTCCACTTTCCGCGCGGCGGCGGCTGCGGCACTCGTAAATTACAATCATCCAATCTCGGTAATGAAATCAAAAAGTCTATCATTCCAGACCCGAGGCTGCTATACACATTATAAAACTCTCTTTCTCTCTGGCTTTGGTCAAAACCTTTTGGGGCAGTATATACACAATGGGTCGAGCGGTCGGATAGTCGCCGAATCACACGTGTCTTCTAACGAGTACCGGGAACGAAGAGACGCTGGGATCCGCCCGTACATATACATATATACAATATTCCTTTTGGAGCCGACGCACAATGCGTAATTGCGATAAACATTCGTTCGGTGTGCGCAAACTCAATTTGGCGTCATTAATCAGTATATATATGTGTAAGAGAGTGTAGAGCGCGACTTGCCTGCGGCCACCGCACGACGGCGAGTCAGCACAACAATTACGCGTTCGCGGCGGCTGCGGTGATGATGGTGCGATACGCACAATGCGCTCGCGCGCGATCCCCTTTTTTCGCTTATTTCTCATTACTCGCGCGATGGACGAGCCTCGCGTATAGTCATTAAATTGCTGAAATTCACCGTTAAATCGGTAATGAGCTCTCGCCTGTATACGCGCGGCCCAATTATAATACACGTCATGATGTCTGGATGATGCGAATGTATACGTACACACAATTTTAAAAGAGGGCTTGCGTTATTATTCTTTTTTTTTTCGACTAAATTGCTGCAATCACGATGATATTGGTTCGTTTACGCACGATCGATATACATACATTTTTATACGAAAGAATAAGAGCTGCAAACTATAGTATAAGTAAACGAATGTGTGTATATACGGGTTGGGTTCGCTAGAAAGGCGTGCAAGTCGGGAAGAAAGTGCAGACCCGCAGCCGGATTAACAATAATGATAATAGCCTATGGCAGTCTTATATACACGCACGCCTATAAGTTAGCCGGTGTATAAAAACCGGACTTGAATGGACCCCGGCTGTGTGTGTGTGTGTGTGTGTGTGTGTATACTGCATGCTGTATCCGTAATAATAGGAGAAACACCGAGCTGGATGGTGTGTATACACACAGACGCGCGCATTATAAGTTTCGCTTTCGGAGGGAAAAGGCAAGCTGCTGCTGCTGCTGCATATATACGCAGCAGCAGCAGCGGCAGCAACGCGCGCGAGATGTGTGTAAGAGTACGCGAGAGAGTTGGTTGGCCAGATATGGCGTCGTCGGATATACGCTATACCGATCTCTCTCTCTCTCTCTTTCTCGAGAAAGAGAGTCCTTGACGCCCACCCTGCCCAACGCCAGTCTATATCTGTAAATGAGTTGTACGATGGCTGTATGTGTGAGCGCGCGCGTCTGTGTGTGTGTGTGTGTAGGTGCGGATGCACGTACTACGCGAGCTTGGGTGCAAAATTTCATGCGTTTCCGGCAGACAGTAGCAGCGGCAGTGGTGCGTGCGTGCATAGATTTTCGCCGGTTTTCGTCCCGATCATCATCGCCCCGCAGCGCAATTGACATTCGTTTTGTTTTTACGGGCAACGGCTCCGCGCTACTGGCAGCGATGCATCGGGATGTTTTTACGGGCGAGCGCTGCAAATTTTATTCATCGATGCTGAATTATCGAGCTTCTGAATTATACGGAGAAGACGTGGAGAAGGAGAGGTCAAGAGGAGCAAAAGGAACGACCGGACAGAATTGCAAATCCCCGCACTGCAGAAGAGAGAGAGGGAGAGAGAGAAGAACAGGATCGCGAAGGTGTTGGCGCAGCAGCTTTCTCTCCCTTCATCCTCTGACTTGGGTATAACAATAGGATTGCAGGGAGAAGAGAGCGAGAGAGAGAGAGAGAGAGAGAGAGAGAAATTTGTCCCAGCACTTTGTTCCCTCCTCCCTGTTGCTGTTGTTGCTCTTGCCGCGTGCAACTCCTGGCCGTCGGATGAATGACGATTGAATGCACGGTCGCGGAGCAACAGCAGGAGTGAGAGAGAGAGAGAGAGTAGTTTCATTCAGCGCTGATTCGACGTGAATGGATGCGCGAGAATTCGCGTGGTTCGCGCGAGCGCGAGCTCGATCGCCTTACCCCAGGCTATAACACACCGAGCCAAGGTTGCCGCTCTGACTACCGCGATCGATCGTTATTGAATCCATGTCCTCCGATTTTTTCAGCTTCTTTTTATACCGCTCTCCCCCCTCGTTACCCTGACAAATGCCTATTGTTTTGCGTGGTGGCGTGTCTCTCACCCTGAGCTTTAAGTATACGGAAATATTGCGTCGAGTATAATTTTTTAACGATGTAAATATTTTTGAATGTAAGAATCTTCTATACTGTAAAAAATGAATGAAATCTATAGTTATATCCGGGTAGAGGTATACTTTTATGATGTGTGAGCGCAAACAACAAGAGGATCGTCAAAATTCAATCGATGCGAGTAAACGTATGCATAAAATGGTTCCACATCCGATCGTCTACACGAAAAAAAATCGCAAGCAGAGTTTCATGAACCTTCAAGCAAAATTTACCGAATAGCTTGAGCTGAACTCATCAAGCAAGATGTGATTGACGGTTATAGAACATCTACAGAACTAGTTCGGTAAATTTTGCTTGATCAATCGAGTAAAAGAAGTTAGGCATACTTTACCTAGCCAATCAAGTAATTATTGCTCGCGTGCATTTTCTGACGCTTGCCGCTGTGGTTGTTTACACCGTGTGATAT
>UELU01138286.1:0-24784 GCA_900490025.1 Megastigmus dorsalis | reverse complement strand
TTTTTTTGTATTAAACACTTTTCTCTAAGAACAATTCCTTCCAAGAAAATTGACAAAAATAATTTATTTTCTTTCATAACTTAAAAAGAATTAATTTTCCATAATAGTCTTGAATGTAAAACTTTTAGAATATGATAGAACAAAACTTTTCTTTAAAAATGTTCCTTAGTATCATAGAAATACTGCCCTAAAATTTTATTAAGAAATTCGAAATAGAAAGAAAGCTATAGCTGTATTTCTAATGGTACCTATACGTAAGACAGAATTATAGTAAAGAAACTTTAAACATGTTTTTCTCGAAATCACGTTTTTCAAATCTGGGAGACGTTTTCCTCAAAATCTACGAAGCCAATCTCAGTAAAACAAAATTTTTTTACAAACAACTAGTAAATAAACCTCTAAAAGGTTAAAAAAACCACCCCACCTTTTTAGTACAGGGGTAAATTCATCCCCGAAACAGGCGTTTTTTCGAACTTTTTATAAAATCGCGTGTAAAGGCCATAGAAATATAAAAAAATTAGCTTTTTAAAGGTTTATTGTTTAGTTTCAAGTCTCATGAATTCAATCATGTTGCAATTTTAAATAAATTTTTTACAGGAAGGCAGAAAAGTGTCCCACCAGTTAAAATGCATATTTTAGAAGACACCCTCTGCAGTGGTAAAAAGTAATTAAAAGTGCCAAAAAATAATTTTTTGATATACGTGTCCGTAAAGTACGCACTTACGGACTGTTTTGAGTCCGTAAAATTTACACACTTTACGGACTGTTTTCTGTCTACAAAACAGTCCAAAAAGTGCATTCTTTACGGACCATGTATCAAAAAATAATGTTCGATCCTAGGCCGTAAAATTGATTTTACGGACTAGGATCGAAAACTACTATTTTTGTACACCTTAAAACATTGTTAACAATGTATGAAAAAATTATAATTAAAATTAAAATTATAAAAAATTATAATTTTAATATTTAAAAGTTGTCTATTTTTTTTCAATTTAGAAAGTAAAAGTCCCCTTAAACACTTTTGGCTAGGAATGATTCTGGTCAAGATATCAGTGGAAAAACTTTCAAAAACTCTTAAATAAGCTTAAAAAGGCCCCTTTTTGGTCTGGAACATAAAAAATAATAATTTGTTACAAAAGTATCAAATCTAAAACTTGTATAATAAAATAAGCAAGCAAATATGTTACAAAAGGGTTAAACAAATGTTGTGTGTAATCCTATATAGAAAATTAGAAACTGGGATAACGTTTTTATTCACCAAACGTATACTTATGTTTGTGTGTGTAGTTATACACATACATGAAAACGAGTTTCACTTCATGCTCATACAAATATTTTAAAGAATCCAAACAATTTTCGTTCTCTGGTTAATAGTGAGAGGATGCATTCACGCATGTAAGCCAACGTGATTAGACATTCCAAGAAAGTAAGGCTAAATTTATGCATTGGGACTTGTCTTTATTCTCTCTTTGGCCCAGAAAGTGGACGCAGACATTATCAAAAGTTACAGCATCGCATTCAGCTTTTATCGGAATTCTTGGATTCAGTCAAATTTTTTCTTAAATTATTTATAACGCTTATTTATTTAATTTTTTCTATAAAAAGTTAATGCAACTCGGAACCCAAATCACCAAATTAAAAAGAAATCGATATTCGATAAAATAATACCTCTTCGTCTATGTTACATTGAATCACTTTGAAACACCTTATCATAATACTCGCAACTCATGCATATTTAAATAGGACCTAGAAACTCCTTTTCAAAATTTTTCGTGCAAATATTTATCTCGCATGAACACAGCCACACGCACACTCACAGAGGCGCAGACACAGGCCGCGCGCACCTTTGCAAAAGCTGCTGCTGCTGCTGCGCCGAGAGTTCGAAACGGCGAAGGCCTTTAGAAAGTGTACGATAGGCTCGCGCATCGGCATGCGGACCCCAGCGCACACGCACGCTCACACACACACACTAACGCGATACGCATACCTGCAGATCCTGCATGTGCACATTCCCGCAAGATAGTCGAGAAATCTGAAGAGAAGGTGTATATATCTGTGTATAAGTGTGTGGAGTATATGCAGCAGTTGGCTATGCAGTGTGTAGACTTGAAGCGGTACCGCGTTACGGTGTACAGTTGGAGAGAGAGAGAGAGAGAGAGAGTGAGAGGTAGAGAAAGAGAGAGATAGAGAGAGAGAGAAAAGCGCCGTGAACGACTGGCCCTCGCCTTCTTCGAGTTAATTTTTTTTCCATGCTCATCTCGTTTTGTTGAAAAAGAGAAAGAAAAGACGAATAGCGATATCATATATGTGTCTGTAGAAGTCGGAATGAGGGAGATATACAGTTTGACGAGGAACTGGTTCGAATGCGCGGGATACGAACTGCTGATCCCTTGTTCTAAGCGTTTTGATTGACTTTGGAGATTAAGGGGGTTCAAGGTAAAAACTTAAATAATTTTGGTTTTATGAAGATTGCTATTGTAATAATAATACGAACTTTCGAAAATGGGATTGATCTAAAAATAGGACCTAAATCTGTTTTCAAACCTTTTATCCTCCCCTTAATCTCACTTCAATGGTAGCAGTCACTATCAAATTTATTATAACTTGTAAACAAAAATTCAGATGATTAATATTTTATTATAGATATTACAACACACTTTAATGAATGGATCCTTTCAAATTATTTTGAACCAAGAATTACTGGAAATTACCGTCATGGGTCCAGTTCTTGTTGATTAATATTTCGTAAGACAGACGGTATTTTACCAAAGAGTATTCAGATTTCGATCTCATCAGATTTTGATTATTATTATCATTTATTTCATTAATATCTATTTCATACTTATTATTTATTACAAACATTTATTTTATACACTTTAAAGTTGTGATCAAGAACTGCTCTACATGTTTAAATGGCTAATCACGAATTGTTCCTTTTGTAGTTTTATGTTTAAATAAAATTTATATTTAATTATTATTAAGAATATTTTTTTCATTAGAATAACGATAGTAATGTCGGATTTAATAAATTTTTTCTTCACATTTAATAAAATATGTCAACTATTAAGTGAACAAGAATATGATTCGAAACTGTAAATGTTTTCAAGAATGGCAATGTACTTGTTTTTACAATAAGATAAAAATTAAATCGATTGCATGCTTACGTTTATTAAGAGAGCAGAATAATACCTACATTGAGCCATAAAAAACCATAAAAATCTTCGGACTGTGCTCCTGAAACAACAGAGTCCAAAAACAGACTCCCTATCAGTTTTACTTATAATTTATTCATGGTTTCAAATTTATGCAATCTCTTCAGTACTGAATCCTTATCCACTTTGCAATAATAATTACTGTTTTTTTCTCGGAAGCTCGCTCGGAAGCCTTTCAACGGATATAGCCCAAAATAGGACCATTTCTATTCAATAATATTATAAGTAAATCTCCAAAGTTTCCAAAAAGGCATGCGATAATATACACATATACATCCTCACAAGCAAAAGAAAATGCCTAAAATCATGTTTATCATAATAGAAATTTGTTTTGAACTAAAATATGTACTTTTGAAGTTCGTCGCGTTTTGCGATGACAAAAATATAAGGCACTATACCGCATAACGGTCGAGCCTAAAAGCAGCCCTTTGGATTATGATAAATGTATCTCAAAAAATCGTTTTATAGCTACAACTTAAAAAAAATTGATTTTTCTTGAATTATAAAAGGACTAAGTTGAAGAACTAAAAAAATACATCTTTGTGTGTAGTAAGCTTTTCTCTAAAACCAATTCCTTCCAAAATAATTGTGGAAAAACGGCCGAAAACACTTAAATTGGCTTAAAATACCGCTTTTTGGGCATTGGTTAACATAAAAAATATTAATTTCTCACAAAAGTGGTAAATGTAAAAGCTGTAGATAAAGCACAAAAAAAAACTTTTCTCTGTTGAACATTTTTGGTTACAGGAGCGATTTAATGCAACAGTAGAATCAGTTGCAGAGAAAGCAACCGAATGCCAGGGCAAAACGCGAATATCTGCAAACGGGCCTTGAATCGCGACACCATGGCGAGCTCGAAGCTTCGATTTTTGCGTGCCATGTTAATATACGAGGCCAGTCAAATCCATTACCCACAGTTTAAAAGCTAATTGAATAAATTGGAAATAACCTGTCACTTATATCTAACGTGACAACCTCTTCAATTTTTTTTCGTTCACCTATTTGTTTTTGTATGAAAATAATAATATGTAAAAGAAATACGTAAAAATAACATTAGGTATGAATAACATTCATCTCGGCCTTCGCAAGCTTCCATTCCCTAAGATGAAAAGCCTCTGTACCCTCTGTACAGTTGCAGCCAACGATTGTCTCGCACGAACAGCTCGATTTTCCTCACAAACTCGTGGCAATAGCAGAGCACGTCGTTCTTTTTTTTTTCTCACCCATAACATTCATAAACGCGTGAGGTACAAAGAGGGATGGGGTAGCGGGAGTATCAATTCGCGAGCGTACGCGAACACAGACGCGCACCATAAGTACAACCCGCATGTAATTCACACACATACGCTTTTGGTGCTCGTGTGCGGGTTCATTCATGCGCGTCGCCTGCGCGCGCAGTAATCCGAGCTGTGTGTGTCTCTCCTTCTCTCTCTTTCTCTCTGCCCCCCTTTTATATTCGTCTTTTTGGATCCTGATATCATCGGCGCGGTTTCCATGTGTGTATATACGTAGGGTCTCTCCTTTCAACGACGCACGTTATAGGTATATATGAAAATAAAAATTTGATCGCGCTCATCGGGCTTCAGTTTTAATTGGATTTTGATGCGGCTTTGAACTCTGCAGGGATCGCTAGGAGATGAGACTGGTTTTTTTCCAAGAGATTCGTTTATGTTGCAGGACGATTGTGGCTGTTTGCTAATGGGATTTTTTGACTTATTTCGACGAATGCTTTTGAATTTTAACTAATACTTATATAATTATTCAAAAATACGTTCGTGGATGATTAAATAGTTGGTGAAAGATGATCCTTACGAATCAATGATTACTCTTTTTATTTCGTCCCTCATCAGGGCCTAAAGCAGTCCAGTTTGAGAATCCTGTCGGACAAGACTTTTTCTCTCTATGGGTAAACGAGGGACAAGATGAAAATAAAAGCATGCTAGCTGGGTTCATTATTTTTATTATTGACATGTTCTGTCGGTATACATGCAAATAAAACTTTTAGGCTCTGATGAGGAACGTAAGATTTAATAAAAATGTTCGCAACGTTAGCCAGTAAATTGAAAGTGTAATTATTGGTATGTAAGGATCATCTTATGTAGTTCATATAACATTCTAGCTTTGATAAGTATAAAAATTTTGATAAGTATAAAAATTTAAGCGATCTTTAAAGAATTAAAGAAATCCAGACCTCGAAGCGAGCGATAATTTTTCTTACATCGCACGCCGTTTACAGTAACGAATATAGCTACTCATTACAATTCACACGATGTCTAGCACACGAGGAAAGCAACAATGGAATTCACGTACAATAAGAGATAATAATAACAATAATCTTTGGACCTTCATACCACGATTAAATACTTAGACTTAGCTCTCGCCATCGTGAGTATATATAGGTGCGTGTGTTTTCTAATGGAATGCCTTGATCGCATAATATCGCCGTTATCTCCCACGGCAATCCGAGTTCAACGATACCGAGATATATTGCTGATGAATATATATATAGATATGCACGAAACAGCCTTTCCTACTATTCACCGTAAATTATACGCAAGTATACGCTTTATATTTTTCACCTCGCCCGTCTCGCGCACAGTAAAGAGCGACATTCTTGCATAATTTATCAGTGCAAATCGCCCCATTAGAAATCGGCACGTTTATACAGCGTTTTTCTTCTTGCACCAGAAATTGGTCGTGCCGATGAAAATCACTTCGAAATGGCCGGTTATTGGAAAAAAAATGCTCTCGGCTAACCTCAAAATTCAGTTAATTCAATTCGGTAATCTGTCGCTGAATGACCGCCTACAATCCAAAAGCGTGGTAGATCGATAAATTGAAAAATTATACTTGCCATGAAGTGAGTTTCAAAACGATGGAAGTATTATACAGCTGTAATTTTTTTCCTCGTCACTCTGTCTTCTTTCGCGCGGTCTCATAGCTGCCAGCTTTTTTCTGTATGCAGCTTATGAATGTAAATGTATATATTGCATGGAGAGAAAGTGACGAGGCAGTATCGAAATTGCCAAAGCGCAATCATTGGCTTTTCTCTTTTGCCGAGTGCTGATTTTCGCGAATACTATATCAATTTCAGTATTGCCTATATATATATCGGTAATCCCCCGATAGAGTCACAATCGAAAGTTTTTCAGTGAATTGAGTTGTTTATGTAACTGATGTATATTTATATTTATATAATATATATTTATCCCTCACGGCGACCAACATTTATAGATTCGTTAACATAGATTTCTATGACTAATGTGGGAGTCGCCTATTGAAATGCGCTTCAATATCTTTACATCATTGATGGTAAGAAATATATGCTTGAGCATAAAATGTAATTATACAATGAATAACAGCGAGTATCATGATATACGTAATAAAAGAGTATAGAGACAAATTCTACAAAATAGGTATCAATTTGCGAATCGATACTTAAGTAAATAATTAAGGGTATATGGTAGTTCTACCTTACCGACCTAGCACCATTTTGATTCTACTAAAAAAGACAACTTGGATTTATAGAAAATGAAGACATCATTGCACATTCTTTTAGATTTAGAGAGTTAAACTTACAAACAACTAAACCTATAAAGGCACGCGCCTTTCTCGTAGATTATTTCATTAGTGCGTGAATTTCACGCGATCCTATGGAAACGCCTGCGATACTTAGGTATAGGAAATCCCGTACAGCTTTCTGACCAAGGATTTTAGCGATTCCACGCTCTAGTTAATTCCATGAAGCATTGATAAACGAATGCGGGACACCGACGCAACGAACCGAATTATACGAAACAAGAGAGAGAAAAAAAGAGGTATGTGCGAATGAAATCGAAAACCATAATAGCTAAGCTCTGATTGACGATTTATCTGCATTTGGTGCCAGATGCACTTGTAGGATTAAATCATCCATTCAATTTATTGATAAGTTTGAATGATTTATATTTATGAAGATTATTGGTTGTCCTTCTTTTTTCTGCAGAGTATATATGTTATTACTCTTTTAATCACATGCAGTCATCCTTTTTATAGAATTCTAACTAGTGTGTGACTTTCAATACTTGACGCCAATTCGTTAGTTTCAAAGATTATAAGATAACTGTAAGATACAGGATTCTTTAATACTCGATTTCAGATAATCAATAATATAGATAATGATTTACGTACAAAACAAAAAAGATGAGGATTGATCATGTAAAAATTGAAATATTCAAGCCAAATTACGACTACTTGACTAAATTAATTTTATAACTGGCCTCTTTCATTCTTTAATTTGTAGTATTCGTAAAAAAATTTTAGACGGTGATTCATCGATGACAATATGTTTTTCGCCAAGTTTGTAAATACATATTCATAGATTTATTATGATTAGGATGTCACATGATACTTGACTTGGATCGTTGCTCCATTTTCGAAAATGAATAATTTCATGTCATCCGCAATTTCTACGGTATAATTCTAAATAGTCGAGGATCTATTCATCCAATTCTCAGAAATGTAATCTTTGGGCAATTGTCTTCGTGACTGCACATTCAGAACTACTTGATATGTGAAAATCTTCCTCGCTCAAGTAGGCTTGGATTTTCATTCAAGAAGCAGAATGCACAGCCCACCGACAGTCACCATATATAGCTGGTGTGTGAAGCAGGACTCATAGGAGCCAGTGCACACATCACCGCGTACAGCTGCAACCTCTATAGCAATTCTATTGTAACACTGGAACTTGACAAAATTATGCAACCATGAGTCGATGAGCGCTTAATATCTGTAAGGAAGATGAAGAAGAAGCAATAGCGCGACGTTGAGCAATGCAAATTGTACACGCCCTCGGAAATGATAACTCGGAATGTATACGTGTATATACTATAGTGTTGTTGGCCAATGCTGCAGTGACGCTCAAAGTCACATGACAGTCGCAGCGCGACTTCAAAATACAAATGACTGTGTTTGACGGCTTTTCCGAGACATACATAATACGGTAGCTAAGTCTGCACACTATTGGCCTGCAGATTTTTTCTTCTATTCTTCTTCTTATCTCGCTATTTTTTACTGAATAGTCTACCTCGTTTACGTATATACTTCACGGCAAACTTATTATACTTTTTGTACATGACATAAGAATGAAATACTTTTGCGTACGATGCACTATTAGATTTCGTAAGCTATACGCTTTATATACTAAAGGTATATAATTTAACAGAGCATCTTATCTGACTGGATTACAAACTCGATGCAAAGAATAATGAAGTTCCTTAATTCATTTTATAAAGTATTCGAACCCCTTAATGTCTGTAGAAAAATAAGCGAAGCTCTTACATTTATACAAATTTGATCAGCCTGAATTAGAACAACTGCACTTCTAGTCTAAGATAATTCTTATGCCATAAAATAAATTTGAAGTAAACATTGATTTAAGGTTTACACGTAACAGTATATTATACAGATTCGAAATCTGTCCGTAACAGAAGAAACGTTCACTCTACACAAACTTTGACAGTATTTTCATCATTTTCAGAACGACAATATCCTTTCCGGAGGCTCTAGAGGCCAATATTACCATAGTAATTGTACAACACGCTTAAAGGCCAAGAAAATAGAAACTGTTGAATTTGTATGTGAGTCACTTTTGCGCGGCGATAAGTGTGAGCGGTCTAATTGCTCATACCGTAAATTTTCGAGTTCGAAAGAGAGAGGGAGAGAGGGAGAGAGAAAGAGACCTTAGAACACGGCTCATTTTTTTCCTCGCATCGGCGTAAGAAACGTTTACGATCCACAGTTAGGGAGTAAATAAAAAAAAAGCGGCCACTAACTTGGACTCTCGACCTCGAAAATGATGGATCGACCTTCGCGTTGCATCTCTCACGGTCGCGTTTCTTGCTCACTAGGCTGCTGCTACTCGTACACATGTATATATATATATATATATGTATATGTATATCTGCGTGCGTGTGTGTGTGCGTCGTCGGTGCCTCCTCGCGATGGAATTTGGTGAACGCGAGTTCTCGTGTTTCTTTTTTGCTTTGCTTTGCGCTTTGCGTCTCTCGGTTCAAAACTCAGGTGTTAAAATCTCAGTCGGGAATCTTTATTATCCGCGCGCGCTCTCGAGTATATTTTTAAAACGGGTCTCCACTCTTAACGATAAAGAACAGGTGTGTGCAAAGGTATAGTTGACTTTATCTAACATGAAAAGTAGAGATGCAATATAGGATAGGATTTTAGATACTGATGTCTTTTTACGAGATATGCTTTTTAATTACTGTAAATGTCAACGTTGATTTTTTTAATCCCCATTCTTGTGTATTCACCATTTGATTATATTGTTTAAAAAATAAATAGTTCTTAGTAACTAGAAATGCTCTGAACCCACCGCTAACAGACAAATAATTATAAGCATTGATTTAGTTCCTAATATGTCGTACACCGTAAATGTATAGAATCAAGTGAAAATTAAGTTTTCACGAGTAAAAAAAAAGAGAAGAGTCACTTCACACTTTTGAACGATCAGTTCCTCCTTCGGCCCCATTAACGTGCCAATGAGGCCGAGCATAATGCACCGGCGCTTCACGCGATAACCTGCTCATTATGAGCTCGTTAACGAAATGATTAAAGAGAGGAGAGAGAGTGAGTGAGTGAGAAAAAGAGGGGGGATTAGAATGCTCCAATAAACCTGCTTCAAGATTTCAGCCGATCAATTTAATTAGGCGAGCATACGCTGCAGCGCACACGTAATTGCCGATTTTAATTGGGGAAAAAAGGGCGGCTCGTCGTTCAAAGAATTTCGCGCTGCGTGCATTCAACTTGCTATCAAAATATAGTGAAGTTATTCGATAAAGTAGCTAAAGGACAGCCATAATTATTGTTTTATAGTTATAAAATCTTGATATAATGACGTTAAAAATAATTTTTTTTTGTCGAATTGCTTAAAAGTGTGTCCAGGTGATTCTTTCATTAGATGATAATTACTCAATATAAATTGATTTTATGCACTTTGATCAAAATTGAGGGAGTTGTGATGTTGCAAAAATTCGTGCGACATTACCATATTTTGCAACTATTTTGAAGTACTTGTAATGCTGACATTATCACAAGATCATCAATAAGCTATAACAATTATAGAATATAATCATAGAAAAAATTACTTATTTTTACTGCGGTAGGTATCGAAATCGTAGTGGGTAAAATTGTTGTTCACTTGTAATAAAATTTTTCATACAATTGTATTTTATCACCAATTTTTCTTATTTAACATTACTTTCAACGAATAAGAGGCATAGGATTCGACTTAACTCTGATGTATAACTTTTATAGATGCTTTACTAAAATTGCTCTTGTTAATAAAATTTTAAATAATTGATATTAAAGCACAAACATATTTCGAAAAAAAGTCCTACGCTTAATTAATGGAACTGTGGAATTTAGGGTACTTGTAGCGATTACTGTGCCTAAATCTCAGCAAGAACAATGCACCGATTGTATTTTTTTTCTCTCCTATCTCCATCAACGCCACATCGTCAGAATGGAATACGTAGTGAAAGAAATGTAAAATCTTTTTGCGGATGCCGCACCTTGCGCGTTTCTGCATAATTATCACGTCCATCCCACTCCTCTATATCGCGCCCATAGCCACAACAACAGAGCAATAGCAGCAGCAGCAGCAGCGTCAGCCTTTCTGTCATCTCAAAGAGGTCACGAGGTGTTGCCGCTCTCTTATAACGATTGTACGTCCAGAAAGCTTACACTTTCGGTTTCGAACTACATCTACACATGCTACACATTTTCCCTTTCGTTCACTTCATATGACCAATACGTACCTCGTCCCGTTAAGTCAATATTTACACACCCGACTTTTAGCTTCCATTAAACTCCATGTCCTTTTTTTCTTTGAAAAAAGTTTTAATCAGATTTTGTCACAGTTGATAAGTTATCAAGTATGTATACATTGCTACAATTCAGAACAAGTTTTCTATATAGTTGTATATAGGTATATATACGATTTTCAAATTTATACAATTGTGTATACCGCCGACCGAAACAATTGATTAGATCTATAAATAAATAATGTTTAATTACACGTCGTACTGAAGCAAAAGGTTTTCCTTAGTTTTGTTGTATGATGTGCACGTAATCCAGTCACATTGTCACTATATATATATACACCATGTATATATACTGGGCGCTTCCACATCCACGTGCGTGCACATGACCCGTGAGATTTCATTCAATCGCACAGCTTTACTCTCCCGTCATCCGATATCCTAGCGCCATTGAATCCCCAATTTTTTTTCTCGCTTTTTACTCTCACTCTCCTTTTAACCGCGATCTCGAAAGCGATACATACAGCCTTACGATACGTAACATCAGAGGTAACATTGACCTTCGTCTCTCAACTCGCACAGGATGTCCTTGTCTAGTTACTTCATTGTTTTGTCCAGGAAAGAGATATGGTTTTCCCTTGGATGTGGAAAACCTCGCTGTACAGACGATGAATAAACAAAACTACGTAAAGCAGTGGAAATTACGGTTTTGTTCTCTTCCTTCCGCTGAAGTGCGGAAACTTTTGGCCTGCATTGTGCAAATCTTGCAGCACCATGTAATAGGGAATCGATAACAATTTTCATTTCTAATAATATTAGGAATGAAAATTAGTGAAAATATGAAAAATGTAGTATATAAGCTAGAATATTCGGTTATACTATATTTTTCGTATTTGAGGCAAAACAATGAAGGGAATTCAGATTGAGATAATAATTATTGTATGTGCTTAGCCTTAATTAGCATACAAGAGAATTACAGCCAAATAAGCGTAAATTACTACTAATCTCCTCGGTTTCCTTAGCGGCACGAAAGAATTTAAATCCCACGTTATAATAGTATTAATATCTCGGATCTTTTTTACATCTAAAGAGGAACGTATAAGTTTTGAGTCGCCAAAGCATTGCAATATGAAAATACACTACATTTACATTGCAAGTGTGTTATGTTCTTTAATTATGCCACGTCCTTTTTGGAAAATCGCGTCATCTTTATTATAATTTAAATCTCGATAGGCATCATGCGCCGAGAAGATTGCGAGGAAAAATCTGGTAGCACAGGGATAAGCGAGGCGGGAAGGGGGATCGAGCAAAAAGGGAAAAAGCGGAGCGCCGTGAAAAATTGATTAAAGCGGCTTGTTTGCCGCTGATTGGGCAGATCGTCCCGCTGTCGTGATAGATTATCGAAGGTAACGAATGGTGTACGTAACGGTTTGAATCAAAGCAATAATGCGTAATAAAGCTAAGAGCTTATTTAATGCTATTTGGCTGCAGTGCAGCCAAGGTTAGGTTTGTTTACCCTCTATATTTGTTGGCGTGTTTGCGTGGAAAACGAGATATATATTCAGCCTGTGCATATTGACAATATACCCGTATATGTGGATGAGATTCACATTGCGAGCGCGCGCAGTTCAGCCGTTAGTCATGTAAAGTACCGCCGAGGACAAACGGAAAAAAAGTCTTACTATACCATGAATCCGCCGTATATAGTCTTATACAATTACACCAGCAGTGACGTAATTACATTAAGCGTGCCGAATTACGCAATATATAAAACCGCTCACGCATTTTCCTATGTTATATATCCCACCTCTATATATATATAAACACTCCCTTTTTTCCTGCATGCTTATATGTTGCAATTATCGTGAAAACATTTTGCATACTTAATTTATACTACTTTAATCTAAAAGTCGCAAGTTTGACTGATATGACTTTAGGCTCTCATGGTAAAAAATATTGTTCGAGACTCGGTAAGTTGGCTTTTTAGCGCATGGAACGTTTTTCTCTCGAGCAAAGCGAGTACTAAATAAAGTAAAAGTACTATTATATATCCATATTATAAATTTTTAACAAACAGATGAAATTCTTTACAAATAAAATATTATTTAAGCGGTATTTCTAACCAACTAGATATAAATTCGACTATATCAGTTAAACCTTGACTAAATTTTAAATTAGGTCGAAAATGTGAAAAGCCACATGTGAAGTCTCAGGGTGAATCGGAGCAAAGACGCGAAATACTTCCTTATTTTTGTTGCTACTTTTTCCCTTTTTTTTAATAGTTCTGGTGCAAGGTAAACTCACCGTATCTAAACTCGCCTACTGAAATCATTAGGTTTGGTAATCTGATTCGAAAAAAGTGCGTAAGATTGGTTTTTCTTATACTTACTTAGTAAATTTGTGCTCCAGCGTTGATTAATGGAATCTTTTACTGCTAAATTCTATACAGAGAAAAATAACTCCAAAATGGCAAAGAAAATCAGTAAGAGATGTTTTTTTAGTGCTTTTTTTTACGTAACATATTGCAATTTCACTGATTGACAGTAAATAATTAACTATAAGAAACATTAAAAATTAATTAGTTAAATCGAAGTGTGACTAGGTATACTGAAAAAAAAAATTTGGCCCTTACGATCAAATATTTTTTGTGCACTCCTTAACAAATATTTGTATCTCAAACTACTAAACTTTTGGTGATTCAAAAGTGGTTTAATTATTATAAATTTAAAGCAACAAAGTGTTTAGTTGTTTGTAAATAATAATAATAATAATAATAATAATAATTTATTTAACAAAATACTTATTTATAATCACAGTAACCATGCAATTTTTCAATCAAAAAATTACGAATGTATTGTACGTATATCAAAATTATAATATAATTAATTGGTGGGGTCTTGGAGTTTGGTTTGAGACACCGTAGAGCTCGGATGTGTTTACCAACGAGTGTTGCTTATATCCGTAATTCTATAAACGGTTTCTTAGTCTGACGATTTTCGGTTAGTGTAAGAATTCAGGGCCCTCTGCCCTGTAATATTCGTTTCTGCTGAGCTGTTGCGAGTAGTGATTGCTTCTGTCTGCAGAAGCATTCACTCTTCAAGCCTGTAACATGCTCACAACACCAACCATAAAGTCAACTCCTCATAAAATCTCGTACTTGCAATATCTGTCGATGGCTCAACAGATGCAGGATGCAATCAAAGGGGATACCAGTCCAGGAAAATATCCGTGCAATGTCGAAAATAGTTGAACCAACAAATTCAAAATTTCAACAAAATTGAAGAGGTTTTCTCGAAAAAAAAGGAGGTACTAACCGCTTTCATCGATAGTTGGTGGCGCGTTTGATAACGTAAATATTGACATTCTTCTAGAGAAACTTGCGTTAATCGGATGCTGGGAATATTTAATATTTCTCACCCATGTAAGGTTCGCTTAAACAGAGTCAAACACATGCACGTACCTAGAATAATTTATAAAGGTGTCCCCCAAGGACGCGTCCAAAGTCCGTTACTATACATATATTTTTTTTATTTAATTGGCCCTTTTCAGTATTGCTTAGGCCATGACCAGTATACATAATTTATTCATCAGAAATCAGAATCCACGGAAAGAGGAAAAAGAATAATAGAAAGAACAATTCAATTCATTGAGAAAAATCTTTTCAACCCAAATCACGAATTTGCCCATAGTAAAACAGAGGTCATACACTTCAAACAAAAAAAAATATATCTTCAGGTAATCAAAAGAATACGCACACATTCTGGAAATAATAAATTTTTCGACTGCAATGGTCCTTCAAACCTCATACAGACATAATTGTAAAAAAAAATTAAAAGCCTTAAATATAATAAAATATCTCTGTGGTGCATGGTGGGGCTCCAATCCACAAACCCTATTCATCTTCTACAAAAGCTTTATTCGCTCTATCTTCATGATTACGGAAGCTTTATTATATTCCAAATCGCAAATGTCTCTATAGTCGCGAAAGTTGAGCAAATCTAGTATTCTGCAATTAGAATAGCCCTTGAATACTGTAACAGTACATCTAAAAACCTCCTTTTAGCAGAAAGTAAACTAACTCTTATTAAAGACCGCTCTAAACGTTATGCAACTGCCACCTAGCTAAAATATTATGTAATTCGAATTCTCAATCCTTGAAAATAATGAAAACATGCACTCATATCTAAAAAAAAAAAAATAAACCAAAAGTAAAGTCCGAATTCTCAGTGAATGCGTTAATTTATCCATTTTAATTATTGAAATAAAAATATCCCATTTAATATCGATCTAGGAAAATCTCTAAACGACACAATAAATTCCAATGACGCATTAGATCTACTTCTTACCAAAAGCGATGCATTAGCTGTACATACAGATGGTAGTAAGACTAATGAGGGACTTGGTTCCCCTTGCATATCTCCTGAAATAGAAACTTATGTATAGTACATATATTCGATAAAAATGCACACACTTTTACGGCACAGTGTGCTGCTCTGAACGATGTCTTCGACATTGCGCTAAAACATAATCACCGTAACATATCATAACTCAGGAATGAAAATGAAAAACAGCTTAACATACAGCTCTATTAGATACCAGCTCACAGGGGAAACCGAGGCAATGAGGAAGCCGATTAAGTTGCCAAAACCGCTACTCTCCTATGTACTGTAGATACCCCTCAACTCCCTTCTTAGATTTATATGAAAAATTAAAAAAAAATTGCCTTAACAAATACTAATATGAGCATAAAAAAGTCAAGACAATGTTACAGACAAACACTATTTCAAATATGTATGCAGCGACCAGCTGTATCCCTGCGGGTTTTACGCAAAATCACCAAATTCAGTGTAACCATCAACAGAATCAGAGCTAATGATTATAATCTAGCGGCTTCACTTGCTCGAATTAATGTAATAGCAGATCCAGAATGTAACTACGAAGCATGCAGAAGATATAAATCATGTAACGTGACAGTGTCTGCTTTACACTCTCCAAAACAAACTCTAATAAAAAAACTGTACATCCTTCGATTTTATCTTCCGTTAAATATAGATTCTACCTTGTCGCCAAACTAAACATAAGTGCTTGACACTGCATATATGGGCCTTTGTTAAAGATTGCGACCTTTCAACTGAATATATACACTCGTTCTTTCTTTGTAATAAATCTGTACCTACACATCTCTTTATAATGACTTTGTACTCATTACATGTAATGTCGAAATAAATGTTTCTAAACATTTCAAAGGCTACAAGTAAATGAGAATAAAAAAAAAGAAACTAATTACCAAATAGTATTCGAATTTTTCTAGTTGGTAGTTATAATTAGTGTTTACTGAATTTTTCGTGAGAATCCAATAAAAATAATTGTAAACAATGACGAATTTCAATTCTAATGAAATTCATTCAAATGCTTCACTATAGTCTCATTTTATGCACTGGTAAAGCACAAGTAATCTTTTTTGTTCCGACAAAAATTCAAGGAATCTGCTTAAGCGTGCGTAAGCGGAACTGTACTGCGCAAATGAAAAAGGAAAAGAGAAGGAATGGCGTAACGCGCGACATGCGCGAGAACCGCACCTCGAAAAGTGCTTTTCGAAAAACGCGCGTTGAAAGCGACGATTCACTCGTCGCGCGACTCTACGGTCCACCTGGACAATATAATATATATATATTTCGCAAAAGGCAATTACTCTTCATTGCGTTCTCCCTCGGCAAAGAAAGAAAAAGAAATGAACAAACGCGAAACGTGAAGAGTAGGATAGCTAAATGCGCGCGCCTCTGCGACCGTGAGCGTTGACAAAAGGATGTATATTTGACATGTTTCTTTCAAGTAAATAAATAATACAGTATTTGAGTTAATCATTTGTGGTTCAAGCTTTAATTGTTAAGCTTAAACTAATAGAATTATAAATATGATTAAAATTGATGATGGCCGTTTTGCGACAGGCTGTTTTTTTTCCTGCTGAATAATTATAAAATCGTAACATTCCAAATTCATTCCAAATTTTGTAGCTATTATTAGCTCATTTTTTAAAGCAATTCAAGCAATTTTTATATTAAAACAATTAAAAATTTATTGCAACTTATTGTAACTACTAAAATTGTAATGTAAAATGTGATTGGTAGCGTAACAAAGTGTACCTATGCATTTAAGCAGTTATTATAAATGCATGCTTTCTTGGTGTACACCGAATTAGGGTCTAGTATTCTATTAGAAGCTTACCAATATGAATTCAATAATATATTATATGTAGTTATTTTAACTATAATGCATTTATTAAACTATTAAAAAGAATAATAAACGTATTATGTTTAACCTCGGATTTTGTAAAAAAAAGTACATTTATTAATGGACTATTTCATTAGGATGATTGAAAAGTAATCAATAGATATTCTTACAACAATGAAACCTCATTCAATGCCTTTTTTACTGTACTTTTGCTATTCGTCTTTTAGCACTCAATCTACTGAACATTAATTTTCTGGCATTAGAATTGAATGGATATAAAAGCTATTTTAAATTATAGTTTTTATATTAAAATATCATTGCTTTTATTAACTGGTTCGGATTAACATTCTTCTATAGTCTGGAAATTTTAAACAAAAATAACTAATTTACAGAGATACTATATTTATTTAGTTTGTTGTGTTCACTAGCATGAAATCGAGGACAATACAGATAGGTAGTCGCAACGTAAAAAGAAACTCTTCGAGGTGCGTTCTCGTCGTTTTACATATATACCTATAATGTTCGTTGTGTTCGTTACTCTTCTGTGGTATAGAAACCGGCGAGTAATATTTTTAACTGTGCTAAGTATATATGTATAGGTAAAAAACGATATTTTGTAACAAATTTGAAAGTATTTAAAGCATTGCACAAGTAACGGCGGCTGTGCGGCAGACGCGCAATTAAGACGAGAGAAAAAATACTGCAATGGAGATTTTTAACACGACGTGGGCGACACGATGCAAGTGACTAATCAATGAATTTTAAAAGGACATATTCATACCCATCAGTCTCTGCCAACGCTTCGTGCACTGTGCGTGTATATATATATATATATATATATATACGATCATGCATTTTCTTATTCAATAAATTGCAAATTGAGGCCGATTGCTGACTATTAATTCTACAAATCGTCTGTGATCCATGAGAGGTATACAAATTATATATGCTTGTAGTAAAAGTAAATTTTTCCTGTTGCTTGCGCATTTTAATTTTAATAAGTTTTCAAAAGTGGAAAATGTTTGAAAAATCTAAGAAAATTGTAAATGCATTTCCCGAAGTTTTGGAACACGGTTAAACATTTTAATTATTTCTTATAATTCCATGAACCTTCATTTGTTTCCATTTATTAGCACGCAATACGGGAATTCATGTGTATGGGCGACGTTAATCATTCGGCAATAGAAAATCGAAAGCAGTTTAGATTATTTATTGTCCATAAATAATCATATGAATTCGCGGAAATATAAGAAAAATTTAGCATATTTATTTATACCACTCTAACATAAACATCGCAAGTTTGACATTACATGTTAGGCTCTCGTGGTGTAAAATAGTATTTTTCGACATTGGTGGGTAAGTTGTCAACTAAAATCAACTTACCCACCACTGCCAAGACTCGAAAAGCTATTTTTAAATTTATGATGTTAGGATTTGAATTAGTAGTGTTCAGAAACACATGCGTAGGTATAATGATATGAAGGGTGTAAAAGAACATATCATTTTGGTGTGCACTTTCCGCTAACCAAGATTGTACACAATTTATGGGATAAAGTAAGCAAAATAATAAAAATACGTTATAAAAAGCATTACGTACATTATTTTTTTTGCCCCATGTAAGAATCATTGATAAATCACGATAATAACAGCTGGAGCTAACGGGTACATAACCTCACCTGTTCACCGATTAAAGTTGTGACACACACAATGACAAAGAGCTAAAGACATTAATTTTCGCTTGCCAGGAGCACTTTTTTCATCACGATCAGCTGATCAGTACGTGCAAGTACCATTTTAGTCAGATTACGTTTTCGCGCTGGCAATTCTGTATATACATTCACGCATAACTGTCAATCACTACGGACTGGAAATGGAAATTCATGAAATAGAAAGTGAAGTTATGACATCCAGCGCACTTTCAATGCGCGATATGTTCCGGGAGTTCCGAGATTCCGAGATTCCGAGATGAATGCTTTGACTGTTGTTGAGCGTAACAGTCTAAGTAACTGGTGGCTTTAATGACATTATTTACAATATTTCAATGAAATTGCCATTCCTATATGTGATGTGTGAAAGTCAAAACAACTTGAATATTCCGCCGCCTTCGTGTAACGTTAACATAGAAATAGCGCACATGGCTATTACATATGCGGATGCTTAATTTATGTCAAGTGACATCGAGTATTACATGTGCATGTATCATTTACATTCTTAGCAAAGCAAATCTTTTTGGTATTAGAGTGTATTTTTACCGTCTATACGAATTAGAAAGTTGTATTATTATCAGCTATAAACTGCTGTTTTGCTTCTATCAAACTTTGACAGTATTATAATTCTGATCATTACGAGACGATCGGTTACGATAGAGCAAAGTCTACCAATTTGACTGAAAATATTGAAGATTGGTCATTAGTCTGCATTTAAAAAATTCACTTTCAACAGATTAATTCATTTTTTACACTTCATTGTTTACCCAAAATGTCAGCTAAACTATATAAACTATATAAAATTTTTTTGATCGACCACTGCAATTCAATATACCACGTAATGAAAATCTAGAAACTGAAATCCCACCAAATATGTAGATTCATTCTGATTTCCATACCTAATTGGCCTATACTAGTCTCAAAAACCATTATCACTGGCAGATATAAACGAGCCAGCGTCCTCAGAACTAAGGATTTCCGAGTGCCTGAACTTCCACGATATTATTTATGACGAACCGAGGCACAAGAAACCTATCGACCCCAACCACTGATAAAAAATAGAAAGAATGAGAACGAACGATAAACAAAACCCCCCAGAAAAAAAGAAGAGAAAACGAATGTATAGGTATACCTATATATGCAGGAGGGAGAGACGCAGGGAGCAAGAGGGAGTGTGTGCATCCCGAAGAAGAAGAAGATAGGTACTTACGGTACGGCTCGACGAAAATTGAGAGAGGACTGTGGTGCAGAAGAGAGAGAAAAAAGCGGAGGATATTTGGGAAGAGGGAGAGAGAAAAAATCACGACGATATACCCGTAGGTATACACATATAACAGTTGGCGATTCGCCCGTCTTGCGAGAACGAGTGAGAAGGAGAGGAGAGGCGCAGAGTCGGGCTTCGGGAGAAAACACAGAAAGTCGGGTGGGGAAGAGAGGAGAGGCAAGGCAGATCACCTTGGCGCCCATGGTATGCGCGCATTGGCGTCATTCTCCTTCAATGGCGTAAAACGTCCTTTTCACTTCGCCTCTCTCTCTGCTCTCTCTATTTTTTTCTCTCTCACCTCCTCTCTTTTCCGCCTCTCTGTACTTTGCCTATTATTCAGAGCAATGAGAGAACTTTTTCGTTTTTATTAAGATCGTAAGTGTCCAGCTCGAAAAAAATTCAAAATTCGGTAACTGTTAGAATTTGAGGTTGAGTAAACCAGCTGAAAATCTGAAATCAACGTTTAATCCCTAGTTTTGCCTTGTTTTACATATAGGTATAGCCTATTTTTAGCCTATACCTATATGTGTAACAAGTCACTTTTCGCTTTCTTGTGTCACACAGAAAATTGTTACAAATGCGAAAATTTTGAATTGTTACCAGGGGTCCTACCTCTAAACACAGTCTCAATATGAATAATTTGTATAGATGGTGTATCTCAGATTTAGGGTGGTTAGGGTTAGGGGCTGGACACTTAAAACGGAACCGGTGCAAATAAAAAGAACTTTGGTTACTATATCTATGATATGAGAATAAAAATTTTATTCTTTATATTTGTTCCTTTACGTATACTATATATTATACATTAACCAATGTTATTTTGTAAATTTGTTCCTGTTCCTTTTCAAGTGTCCAACCCCTTGTCAAAATCACCGGTATACTGATGACGTCATGATTATATATAGTGACAGTGCACCTGTAATGAGTGATTATGCGTTTGTAGTTGCATTTCAACAATATAGATTTAAGTAATTAAAACATATATTTTCGTACATCATCTAAGGATACTATGCATATACAGATAATAGAATATTTATTGTTTAAATGAACTTTTAATTAATAAATTTATTATGGTAAACTCACTATTTCCCCTTACCGGGCTTTTGCATTTAACGAAATATATAATGATATAGAGAAAATTATTTTTGGAAGATAATTTCGTTCGTAATTCGCAGCGATTTTTATCTCCGAAATTAGCGAGGACGAAAATTTGTGTAATTCGTGGATGGAAACTGTAGCCACGTAATACTTACATCATTGTCAAAGTGCTGACAGAGAGTTATTCAAAAAGTAATCTCTAACTTGATATACTTCGTTAAATGCAAAAACCATTAAGGTGTAGTTCCGACCATAGCACATCCCCTTAAATAACTTTGACAATCGGCTAATTCCTGAAGGAACATAAATAATTTTGATTTTAGTTTTAATAATCTAAAATCGAATATTTTAATCTTCAAAGAGAAATATCCAGATCCGTATTAGTTGAATCGCATTTAAGACGTATGTAATTCTATAAAATACATTATATCTACTTGATGAAAATGAATACAGCTACTTCCTTAGCCGTTTTACAATAGATGAAATTAGTCTATATGAGAATATAGTCTACTAACACTTTTTAGTAAAGTGAATAATCAAAATGATCCTGGTAAAATGCAGGAGTTTTCATCTTTCTTAGAATTTCAGACAGTAATTAACTTCAGAATTTCATATAAATTACATTTTATTATTACACTTATTAATTTCTAATAGACTTTGTTAGTAATTATATACCTATTCTTTATTTAATGCAAGTCTTCATCGTCATTATTTAATGATCATCTGTCTAAATATAATACATGCTAGCAGCGTTTTTTTCAAGTGCAATATTTAAACCTGACGAGTCACGATGTTTGCAGGTTTTACAGATTGGCTACGCGTTAATTAAGTTTGAAGGTTAAACAATTACGAAAAAAGCACGAAAACATCCTGATCAGCGGCTTCTGCGAGCTCTGCACTTTAACGCCATGAAAAACTTCCGACGCTCTTCTTATTTATGAGAAACCAGAGTGTGGAATTATAAGATTTTTAAATTTTAAAGTTACGAGTGACTTAGGTCTTTTTCTTGCAAAAGTGAAATAAAGTAAAAGAAATCCTTGTACATTATCTCTAGATGCAGAATAAATTCTTGCAAAATAATATTTTATAAGGAAAGTACTTCTAGAAAAAGTGATCGCAACGAAAAAAACTATTTTGTCGTACTCGTTCGAATACGTAAGATGCATTGAAATATTTTCTAAAACAACGAATTCAAATTTAAAAAAAAATACGAATAGATCAAATTAAAGTGACTTGATTTTTCCACATCTTAATTGATTTTAAGCATTTAATGAAAAATCGAGTAGATTACAAAATAAAGAAGAAATGAATCCGCGCAAAAAGTTCAGTACAAATGGCACTATATATATATAACGTCATCAACCTACTCTTTTCAATATTTTTATTCAGTTGTAGATTCTAAGCTCTGCAGGAATAATTACAATTCAATTATTATTAAGTCTTGTCTTGAGAAGAAAAGAACGTTGGCATTAAATTAAATATTTTAGAACAACATCCTTTTATTAAAAAAAAAACTTTTTAAAGCTTTAGAATTGACATATGTTTAAAAAATATAAAATAGTTTAAACGTTTTATAGCTAACGCTAATATATATTTGTTTTGCTTTTAGAGTGATAAATGTTCATCGCCCTATTTTCAGTCACTGACTCAGACATTGCAAAATCCTGAATGGATTTGTAATGTCAAATACACGATTACGTATTCCTGCACGTAATTAGTGAGTTCTGTTATTTTCTTTTCTCATTTAACTCCAAAATAGTCGTGCGATACATTTTTCACTACGATCACTATTCATTTGAATTATAAAAATAAACAAAGCTCCCATGCCATTACAATATCACAATTTTTGAATGAAAGCAAAATTGTTTGTAAACAAAGATAGTAAATGTTACTTGTCGAGTTCGATGTGTCATCATAACATAAAAGTCGTAAAATCGTTTCCCGCTAAATAGAGATGTAACCTCGATTAAAAGGCTCGTGACTCGAGAAAGATAAAGAAAATTTGTGTACATGCTCCAGAAAGCTTATATGTATACATATAACATCCGTGCAAATATAAAAAAAATTCAGGAAATATACGGATAGGTTATCGTGCAGCGGTTAGAGCACAAAAGCAGCTCCATTTTTATTTGGGTTTGTAGGTTGCTATTGAAATTCTTCGAGCTAAAGAAATGAAAATTCACAAGTGTGCTTAGACAATAAATTATTTAAAGGGTAGAGAGTGAATTTATTGACCACAACTAACTTACTGTGCAAAAATCTTCAATAATATTTTAGTGATTTTCGGAAGCATATGCACCAGGTCATCTTCAGGGTTAACTGAGAAATAATTCACGTATAAAATTACATTTCGTCATTTTTTGATAGCAAATTAATTAATTATTATGCATTTACAGAACAGAGTTCTTAATTGGTACTAATAAAATTTAAAAAAATTGAGTTTTCATTTTTTCTCATATTTAATTATCTTTATACGTATAAGAGATTGGATCTTTTTTAAGGCCGTAATAAAAATTAAACCATTTATAAAACGCTTTTTATGTATCCTGTAAAATACACACACGATCGGAAAGATTCCTACTTTACCGTTTTTTATTTAACGATATATATCTAAATAGAGAATTAGTGTTTCGGAAAAATTCTCTATCAGCAAGTCGGTAATGATGTAAATATTACGTGATTCCCAGTTTCATCAAATTCCATTCATAAATTACTGTGAATTAATTTTAATAGGAAAGTCGAGATATCACATTGAAATCATGATCTACTCTGCATAGGGTTACTCAAGTGATTACTCGATTTATAAGATCAATATGTACACGGATTCCTCTCGAAGCCGATTTAAAGATTGAAATATCTAGCTGAGTATGCGGAGACCAACCCAGATAGCACGCAACGTTGCAGGAACGTTGCAGCAACGGTGACTTTGTAACGAAGCAACGTAACTTTTAAAGTTGTAGTAACGTTGTACCAACGTTGGTTGAATGGTGAAAAAGTCCGCTTTGTTGGCGCATGTATTACGTTTTAAAAACGTGACGTGAACGTATCTGCAAGGTTGCGTTACGTGTCCAGCACGTTGGATCGGATACATGACAGCAACGTTGCTGCAACTTTATTAAATATGCGAAAGTAGATTTGGTGGATGAATTACACGTTTCATTGCCGAAATTATTCTGAAAAAGAATACTTTTCTAATAATATTTAAATTTTATAAGAGTTGTTTTCTGAGGAAATATTTTTATTTTTACTGCATTTAAATTGCTTCTATAGTAAATAAAAAAGTATTAAGAAAGCATTCTTTTTCGTAATTTATATTTAAAAGAAGTATTCAAAAAGATGCTTTCTTTTTTTCTCCAAAAAATAATACTACATATACAATTGTAATGTGTTTAAAATAATGTTTAAGAAATAATCTCTTTGTCGCGCTGAATTAACTCGAATAGATTTGTCTTTATG
>UELU01138285.1:0-10022 GCA_900490025.1 Megastigmus dorsalis | reverse complement strand
ATCAAAATCGGTCTATCCAGTCTTTAGATATGTTATGACACACACACGGACACACACACTAACATGCATGGACGAAAAAAAAATCGATTATTTTTATAAAAATTACTCTCTAAATCAGAAACAGTGAAAAACCACTGAATGTCAGTGAATATGCACTATTTCAAAAAGTGAAAATCGCTGGGAATCCAGTAAATAGTCACTGATTAAAATAGTGAAAAAGTACCAACTAATTCAATTAGTGAAAATACACTAATGATCAGTGGAATGTCACTGATTAAAGCAGTGTAAATTAATACACATTGATGACATATATGAATATAAGAATATTATGAAAACCGTATTTTATATGAAAAATATTTTATTTAATATATTATCTGAAGAAATAGAATATTTTAACTAAACAAGTACATTACAGTCGATATACACAGGTCTTCTAATTTAAATAAGTGCATTTTCATGAAATAATAATACTGATAAGCATGAAAGAATACTAATTATCAGAGTCATTACTGTTAGTTTCGTATTTACTTATGGTTAGATCAGTACTAGAAATGTTCATATGCAATGAAGTGACGATACTTGCAGTCTTACTCGTGACTTTGTAAATATAGAAATAAATTAATACTATTAGCACTGCTTTCTTCAGTGGATGAGTAGAAACTTAATGATACCTGTAATTAAATTAAAAGTAGTGGAAATAAAAAGATAAAATTGAAGGAATATATAGTATACGTTAAAAAAGTGTAACATACGTAACCGTTTTCATTGATTTCTTTAATGATTTTTGAAAATTGAAAAAATTTGTGGTATTTAGGTGGATCCTTGTAGTTAACGAAAATGGAATTGCAAGCTGAAATGGCAATCCACTTTTAACACCATGCAGTGAAAATCTCGCAGCTTATACTTACGCGACACTCGCGGCAGCCTTACAGCTAGATTGGGGGACTGGGTGATTAATTTGCAAATACTTACAGCTATATTGATCATTACGATAACTGCGAAGAGTCGCGATCCCGATCGAAAAATTCAACACGTGCAGAGTACATAACCTTTTGTTAATCCAGTTCACTAATTAAACAGTGCAAAACAAAAAGACACTGAATCAATCAGTGAATACAAAAGAGTATTAGAAATAGATGGAATTTTCACTAATGCTTTAGTGAAAATAGCGTTTTAGAGACAAAACAGTGCAATTTTTCACTAATGCACATGTGAAAAAGATGTTCACTACTCAAATCAGCGATTTTTTCACTGATTTAGAGAGTAAGGACAGAATTTATCGATCATCGTACAGAAAAAACTTGATACTATTTCAGACTCATATTTTTAATTTTAGACGCTTATTTTTATGTAGCATATTTAGTAAGATATTTTTTGATTAAATTTACGACGTCTTCATTCACAATTGATAATGTCTCTACGTAGCTATGGAAAATTAAGTCGGACAATACTTTTTGCATACTAAGCCGATAAGCAAATGAAATTCTAATCATTCCATTATACAAATTCTCACAAAAAGATAGTTTAGTCTTGTTGCCAATTTGATCAATACTTGTTCGCAGATTAGTACTAATACAAAAATGTGGAAACCTATTGTGATTATATTTTTCTCGTTTACATTAACTTCGGCAAGTATCACGCGCTTTATCATCAAGGAATTCTTCACGCCAAACAAATTTCCTGAAATTGTAGCAACAGTTCAAGAACGCGATGCAATAAAAAACGAATCAGTTGTAACTCATTTGGTGAGTATAATGAGCAATGTCTTTTCTATCTTTTCTTAACGTTTAATGTTTTTATTACATTTATTTTATTGACATTTGTCAGGTTGGGTTAGTTGAACAATATGATGGATACAAAGCTGTGCAATATGATATCTTGACTGACGATGGTTACATTTTGGGTTTGCAAAGAATTTATGCGAGTCCTAAAAGCCCTCAATCCGTAGGAAAACCAGCAGTTCTCTTACAGCATGGGGTCTTTGAATCCGCCACTGACTTCGTAATTCTAGGACCAAAGTCTCTTGGTAAAATTATAAAGAATTAGACGAAAGTCGAAAAAAATAACAAATTCGTTATTATTGTAATGAAAAGGTAAACGTATAATAATGACTCAATGCAATTTTCAGCTTTCGTATTGGCGGATGCAGGCTATGATGTATATTTAGGAAATATCAGAGGCAATATGTATTCTAGGAGGCATAATAAATATACAACTAAGGACCTCGAATTTTGGGACTTTAGGTAACGTTAATACGTTCATATGAAATTACCTATCATGTCACTCGTTTCTATTTAAGGAGGATCCCGACACTGACCCCTATTTATATTACAAGGTAAAGTGCGAGACTTGTATCATCACTTATAATATAAAAAGACGCTTAATTTAAAAAAAAATTAGCCCATTACTTGACGGGCAATTTTGAAAAAAAAACGAAAAGATTTTGCCTATTCTTAATACATGGAAGTAGAAGCAACTGACAAGTACAGAAATACTCGATTTTCAATCAATTATTATTTAATTTTCCTATTATTTAAGGATGTTCGTTTTTTTTAATTTAATATATTTTTATGTTCCAAGTGATGATGTAAGTTTTGTACTTTTCCTCTAAAGACTTCATTATATTCTGATTTCACCTTTAACCCATTACCGAAATTTTACGTTGACTTCAGAAAAATAAGTTTTCTTATGTATTCTGGGTCGATCTTTCCAATGGTGATACGTAGAACTCTTTAAAAAAAGTTAAACCACGAAAAAATCAAAATTAAGTAAAAAAATTTTTTGTGATTTATTGATTTTTTTATCAATTTTTATGTGTACGTAACCTTATTTAGATTAAGGTCGGACATCATTGACCGGTTACATGCACTTCTTAAGCATGGGGAGAAATGTAAAAGCAACCAAGAAATCATTTTTATGAAAAAAATTGATCGACACAGTAGGTATTTAACTTTTTAATTTTTTTTAGAGAGTTCTAACTGTCACCATTGGAAAGAGCGACTCCGAGAACATAAGAAATGAAAGTATCAGAATTTTCAAATACCTGTTTCATCAAAACTTATTCGTCTGAAGTCAACGTAAAGTTTCGTTGGGTGTTAATGGGTTAACTTAGTTTTTTCATAGCTGTTACAATAATTCTTGAATAAGATGGGAATAAGTGATGTTAGTAGAAGTCCCCATTGTTTGATAATAGAATGGACGAGGTAGGACTATTCGATACTAGTAAAATGATAGACGTCGCCTTGAAAAAATCTGGGCAAACGAAACTGACGTACATTGGGTACTCAATGGGAGCATCATTAAGCAGCATACTTTTGTCTGAAAGACCAGAATATAATAATAAAATAAATTTCATGATTTTCCTGGCACCAGTGGTTTATTTTACAAAACCAGTCGACATTGTAACAAAATTATTATTTACAGCTGTCTCAGTAAGTGACTTGTTCAAATAACATGAATAAATAAACAATTATGATAAAAATACTCTTCACAATTTCTGAAACAACGTAGTAATGCATACCAGTTCACAAATGTAATAATCATTATTATATCTATAGTTGGCCGCATCAATATTCCATTGGCATGAGGTAGTACCTCCGTCAGTTAAACTAATAGAATTTGCTAAGGAATTCTGCAGTAGAAAATATTTAAACATATGTGCCCTAGTCTTTTCCCCACTTAAGAATATCAGAACAGCGGATAACGTAAATACATTGCATCAATATTTTTTTATTAGTTCTAACAGTTAAAATGTCTTTGCACGTTTAGAAATTTATTTCATCATTTGCAGACGAAATTTCCACTAATATTAAGCTACTTTCCTAGTGGCACATCTTACGGTATCGTAGAACATTTCCGACAACTTACTAGCAATGGTAAGAAGTATATTTCAGTTTTCTTTTATTTATTTGTATTTCTTTTTATTTGTCTAATTATTTTGATTTATTTTATTTAAATTGTACCCTTAACCTTATTTGAAACGTATTTCAATTTTTAATTAACAATCATTTCTTGTAAATCTTATTTTCTAATTAGGGATGCTCTACTATAAACACTGTTGTTATACTAATAGTTTCGAATAACTTAAATTGGTACTTGTATTACTTAAATGTACTGCTTTCAGGAACTTTACGAAAATATGACTATCCCTGTGGCCTCTTTCATCAATCCTGTAAGAATAAAGTAAAATATAATCAAAATGAACCACCAATATATGACTTGTCAAAAATTAAAGTGCCTACTGCCGTTTTTTACGGAAAGCACGATAACCTCGTGAGAGCAGTGGTAATGAACTATTATATTTTTCATGTCGTTTGTGTAGAGTCTAACCCTACATTTTTATTTACACAGGATAGCCGAATATTGAAATATGCAATGCCAAATATCGTATACCTTAGACAAGTTCCAGAAAACCAATTCCATCATTTAGATTTCGTTTTGGCAGAAAACGCTGTAAGTTTAGTTTACAATGAAATAGTAAAAGTTATATCCCAATTTGCTTTGTAAAATACTTAACAGAATGTTCATATTGGTTCATTTATACTCTGATCTCGAGTACTTCTACTATATTATATGTATAAACGAATTAATAAAAATAAAATATTATTCATACGAATGTAAAATATTTTAATCTTCAAAACTAAGATATTATTTTATCTAAAAATTATTTGTTTCGCTAGTATACAAAGTGTACCCCGTAAATGCTATAAGTTCTTGGCGTATACAATACATAATAAAAAAATTACTCATTCAATTGATTGATTGATTGATCCGATTACTCGATTAAAGGAAAATCTATAACCCATATATTTGTTTCAATCGTTAATCTTAAAAGGGTGATTCTTCAAAACAGGGTACATTTAAATCAATTTTTGTAAACACCCTGGCATTTCCAAATGAATGAATATTTAATAAAAATATTCACTTGATCATATCAGGGTGTCTACAAAAATTGCTTTAAATGTACACTGCTCTGGAGAATCACCCAAAAGCATTCTAGAAATCCTATAATATTATGCATTTTGTACAGTGTCAGAAATTCCGATAGAGACAAAACTAATTCATATTTGTACTAGGAAACTCGCTTCGCTCGCGATTTACATATTTCATGACAAAAAATTTATCACTTTCCTACACATTTAACATGCTAAATTATTGGTATTCTAAATAAGTAAACATTTTACGTAATATTATTATTGCTGTATTTATTACATAAACAATTGTCATAGATAATTTTACTAATTATGTATAAACTTATTTTTACAGTCAATTCGTTATCATACTCGTCAGCTGTTCTAGACACAGAGTGTGTAAACTTATATTTTTAAAAACGATTTATATTACATTATTAAATTACGCTAATCGTGTAAAAAGAAGTTTTAATGTAATTATGATTACATTAACACTTGCTTGGGGAGCTTGGGGTATGTTAGTGCACGGGGTTGGGGTTTTTTTTATAATATATTTATATTTGAAAAATAATATTTATATACTACCATTATAATAAAATTTCGTGACTTATCGTTTTTCTAATTTATTGAAAATAGAAATGTAGTTAAGGAAGGAGCGCTATGATTTCCTCTAAAGTTCAGAAATGATTCATATCAAATATAATAGCACATTTAGCGTTAATAAAAAAGAAAGCATCTATTATACTTTGTGTAGATTATATTATCCGGTTCTGAGAATTTTTAAATTGTTTACACACACACACTCACGCATACACACATTAAGGATATATATACACGTATATGTATGTATATACACAGACATGTACATATAGGTAGTGGGTCGGAACTTTTGAGACCGAAAGAATTTTGGTTGAAAAATTTTAATTTAATATATCAGTAAGTATAGTCTTTCATAAAAATATGTAAAATTTATTTCATTTTGTTCTATGTATATCCAATCATGAGAGTGCTCATCATTAATCTTATAGTTTTTCATGGACTTTATTACAGCTTCTCTTAGTTTTACTTCAGCGTCTTCTTTTTGATCCAAACCCTGCTATCAAAATCGTGATAAGGATAAGTGCTGCGGCGTTCTAAAATGCTTGTAAGATGTTCTTGTAAAAAATATTGTGATATTCTTATAATTATACTATATTATCACGCACTTAAATTTACGTAAATGGTGGTATAATGGGTGCACGACAAATTAACATTCACTCGAATGAGCGAGTCGATAAAGAGAATAAAAATGTGTTATTTGTTGAAAAAGTTATTTGTTGACAAAGAAAATAAGCATTGAAAAATGAAAATTAGTCGGAAATTTCTAGAAATATTTGAGATACAAACTCACACACACGCACACACACTAAAGCGCACGCACACGCTTATACAAACAGACATACAGGAAAAACTATTATAATTTTTATGTAAAGTATAATTAGAAGTAATGTTGTGTTGCAGAATCCATCTGTCATCATTGCGGCAGTTACAGAAATGGTTTTCAAAGTACGGTATCTACGAAGAACTATGGTCTGCACTTATTTATTTCTATAGTTTACGAGAACAATAAAGTAGAGTTACTGCACCAAACTTTAGCAAAACTAATTCAGAAAAATTGGTATCGTCCTCGACTAAAGTGTCTGTTAGTTTACTTTCTTAAAGCTATAGGAGAATAAAAGAGTACCAAGTATAGTCTATCTTCATATAATGTTTATAAATATGCTATTTTATTTTTTAACTTCAGCAAGGTTTGATAATTTCTAGTTTTGTGTTCTGTATAATTATGCAGTTTACTATGATCTCTTGTTAGGAGCACGATTACCTAGAATATATGAAGCTAATAATTTTAATGGCTAACGTCGAAAACTTTTGTTAATAATGTAATCTATTTTATTGGTGTACATTAAAGTGATTCCTAAAAGTCCTGCTCAAGAGAAAGCGATTCCACCTGGAATCTATAATCGCCGAAACCAAAACCTCGATAATCAATCGTGCCTTCGAATAGTATGTGTATGAACTGCATCGGTTCCGCCCAAACGAAGCTTTCCCAATTTCCGCGCTACATATTTATCAATATTCCCGCATTTTTACGCCAGTAGATCACGAAGAAGATTTTACAACAACGCAAATACTCTTCATCTAATTTAATAAGTTTTCCGCCGAAGCGAATTAGGATTTGTATAATGCTTTTGCTCTAGTTCGATCTTCTCATCCCACTCTTCGTCCTAACAAATGTCGGCATGATTTTCTGTGCTTCTGTTATGCTTGCGAATGCGCGAGCTCAACGGCTCGTATAACAATTAAGGAAAAGTTGATGAGCCGAAAAATTTCCGATGTATTTTCGCTTGTTTGAGTAAATAATACTTACTCATAATGGTAAGGTGTATTATGCTGTTTTGCTTTGAGATGGGTATGTCGGTAGTGCGAGGAAGCAGTTTGATATATAATTATGCAGAGTTTCGAAGGGTTTTCTTTGTGCATATGTGGGGAATAGTTAGGGAAATTCAATGCTTACCTGTACAGCAATTGTGTTTATTGTGGCGCATAATTCTAGGAGTAAGGGAGAAATCGCTCATAAATAATTTGCGCCACGGTTGAGGGTGCGGCTAATTAACCAATTTCTAGGCTACTACTATAAGTTTGCATATACCTTTTTACGTTCGTTTCTGCGCGATGCAACATCGCATTGCCGACTTGGTGTAGCTGATGTTAAAGTGAGCTTTTTTCGTAAATGGAAATGAACAAAGTTTTAAAAAATTTTGACATATATATTGTATGAAAACAGAATTTCATATTTTTTAAATTAACTTTTATAAATACCTTTAATTCTTTTGATGGAACGACGAAATGTAATTTAAAATCTTAGAAATTTAATTTTGCTGTACTTTTATTACTGTAGACCACGTTCCCTAAAGCTTATCTGCATTTCATTTAAACTAATTTGAAAATCCGAATTCTACAAATGTACATAGCAATAAAATTATAAGCGAAACACTTTTTACAAATATTCTCATGTGTATACAAGTCCGCTTTTTATCAGCAGCATAAATTACGTTTTTTAGCTTATTAATAAATCTATTCTGCAATCGAAGAAAATAATTAATTCTTTGAAAATTATCCTAGTCAATATTGACGATAAATTTCCCGCGACTCTTCGTTTATTTTAATATTTCAACAGCCGCATTTCGGCGAAAAAATATCAATAGCAATAGCCTCAGCGTAAATATAGAACGATCCGCCGAGCAAAAGTGTTATATTTTCGGAAAAACCAAGAGGTAAAATATACGGTCGTCATTCAATTTCTTTAACAAACAATCGCCCACGACATCAATATTCCATGGGCGCGCGCGCACACGCGTGTGGCCCATAAACATTAAAAAAAAAAGTCGGCGGCGAAAGGCGGCCGCGCAACAAAAAAAAACATAAATAATCCGCTTCTTCCCACACATTCGCAGCCTTTAGCGCCTTCCTCTCTCATATAGCTCTCACGTCCCGTAAATAAATACACTCCCTCTCTACACGGAACGAGAGAAAGAGAGAGAGAGAGAGAGAGAGAGAGAGAGAGAGAGAAAAAGACGGGCGTTAGGTTGCAATGGTCGAGCCAGTAAAGGGAAATATATCGACTCTCTCTCTCCGCAGCGAGTTCGACCGCGCGATATGTACACGGGGAATCCTCGAGAGCGACGCTTTATAGTCCTCCATCCCTTACAAGTCGCACACTCTGCGAGAATGAGAGAGAGAGAGAGCCAAAAATTTCCAGGTGCCAAATCCTCACAGCACATCTCGGCTCGCAGGCGGTGGCGGTGCGAGAAGAGCGCGAGATTTAAAGTAACGATATCGCGATGTACAGCTACTGCGCGCGAGGGCGCCGCGAGACTCTATGCGCAGTGTATATATATATATATATATACACATACCGGAGAGCTCACTGATACGAATTTATAGGGCGTCGTGAACAATGGGGCGGAAAAACGCGAGAGATATCCTTATCGGGGGGTAGAAAGGCTTTTATGACCCCTGCGTCCTTCGCGTCCCTCCCCCGCGTGGCTTGACGGAGGATTTGGCCTGAGACACGCGTTTACGTATATATATATAGGTATATTGTGTGCGGAGGAGATGGTGCGCGCGACGAGGTTTGCTTATGCAATATCGTGCGCGTGGGACGAGAGATGCTCTTTTCTATGGTCTTCTAGATATATATAGACGCGATAGGAGAGAATCGATGGTCAGATGATACTGAGGATCTCAAGACAGAACATTCCATTGGACGCCATATGTATTTGCGCACGGTTCTCGCGCTGCTGAATTGATATTGTAGATGGTAAAAAGTATGGAGGAGCATTAGTCAATGATACTAGGCCGAGGCTGAAGTTGCATATTTATGCGAGAATGCAGAAAATGTAGAGAAATTTACGTAGGTGGATTTTACAGGATGGATCGAGTTGATTCGAGCGATTCATAGTGAGCTTGGAAATAGCTGTCGCTATTTACGAAGTTTTTAACAAATAAGTTTTGTTTAATTTTAACGTGCATGAATTTTGTCACTCAGATAAGCAATTAAATGACTCGTGGTCGGAAAGAGTAGCTGACGAGGTTATGTTGTCATCGCTTCTAGGAGAAGCTCCGAAGGATGATATAGTTATAGTCTAGGCGTCGACCACACATCCCGTGGCCATTTTAGGTCCCCGCAAGAATCCAAGATTTTAATAGTATATTACACACCTAGGGAGGAAAAGTAAGAATAGTCTCACGTGCGTACTTTTTTTTTTCAAAAAAAAAACGTATTTTTTTGCCTAGCGGGCCAAAAGTAACACTTTCCCGCCCGGGGCGGGTTTGAGACAGTGGTAATTTCGGCCTCGCTAGGCAAAAAAATAGTATACACACCATGGGAAGTAAACAAGAATGCCTCAGATCGCATGTTTGTCGCCCGAGCCGAAGGCGAGACCATTCTTACTTTACCTCCCTAGGTGTGTAATATACTATTTTATGCATGTATATTTACATGCGATCTGAGACCATTCTTACTTTTCCTCCCAAGGTGTGTAATATACTATTTTTATGCTGAATCCGAAT
>UELU01138284.1:44049-81948 GCA_900490025.1 Megastigmus dorsalis | reverse complement strand
AGCATCGCTGCCGATGAATACTTGCCTTTCTCGAGATGGGCTGCTCCGAAGATCTCAGTCGATAAAGCAGAACTCATAAGAAAAGGCGCGCTATTTTATGAATATTTTTTTTATTTACCTGAAATCTGATGTGGATTATACTATTAAGTATTAATTATTCATTATATTTTATAGGTGATTCATAAATTGTGATTTTGATTTATCAAAAAATTTCTTAATTGACCCGACGAACGATCGAGCACTAAACTAACTATGCACTTCTGTAATAATACATTTATACATTCTTTTATTTCATTAACAATATCTCTAATGAAACACATAAGATTGATAAGATTTGTTAAATGCAAGTACCTAGTTATCTACTCTTGCAATTATCTAAACCTTATATATAGATAAGGCTATAAAGCACGTGTTGTGCGAAACAAAAGAAAAAAGTTATTGCTACTATTCCATTGTTAGAAAAAAAAAGATTTTTAACACAAGAAAACAAAAGTATCAAGTGTTAAAGGATGGCACCCACGGGATTGCAGGTCCGCTGCAGAGATACTGTGATTTGTACTTTGTCCTGGTAAACATCCACCGTACAGTCGGTACACTACAAGATAGGTATATTTAATAAATACACAAGGATTGACGTGAACGACGCAGCCGCAAACTGCAGACACACGCGTACACGACTGGATCGCGGAGGCATTGTTGTGTGTATATCCCGACACATACAGCGGCTGGTATTTATTGTAACGTATAAGAAAAAAAGCGATATATTGTACAACTCCGAATAATCGGTCTTATTTGTGTGGCTGGGACATTTTCAGATAATCAAGATTTCTGACCTATGTCGAGGGTGCGACGTGCATACTTTCTTCTCGACGTACCGAGTAACGTGAAGTGTCGTTCTTGGTGCCGCCTAACCTAATTTTTCCCGAAAGCCCGTGCGGGGAAAAATAATACACGCGTTACGACTCTCGCCCGCGAGCACACGGCTTATTTTCAAGCGCCTCCACGTTTAGCAATATGGAACATTACGGTAGTGCGGAGGCGAGCGGTAACAACGGGGAAGCGGATACCGAACGATGGACCAGTCGCGGACGTGGACGCAGTGTTCGGCCCGTAGATCAGGAACCTCTCCGCAGGCCTCATCAAGCTCCAGGTACACGATATATGCCAACTGGCCGATTGCTTTAGACACGGATTTACATTGTTCTTCCCGAATTAGGGACTTTTAGTCACTGTTTCATTAATGATATGAGGTATATACTGTCTTTCATTTCTTGATTACATATTTTTGCCAGGTGTTTGATACTTAAGTATGATACATGTAAGTTCATTACACCTGCTTGCAAGTATATTTGTATAGGAATATTTTCATTACATCAAAAGGCACTTGCAAGGTACTTACCTAGAATTTCTTCATGAATTTCTGATACACTATAAGTATAGAATGAAATAAGTTATAGGAGGGATAGTTCAAAATCTATTACAATTTTTTATGCTGAAAAATACCTAACTAAAAAGTTGGGGATTTTAAATGCTATCTTTTTTAATGACTATCCATCGCATGTATGACAAAAATACATATAGGAAATAATACAACGTAAATTAAATTTTTAGGAGGTCACCCAACAGGAGGTGTGAGTGATATTGTGAAAAATTCTGTTCTTTCTGCTGAGGCAGCTGAATTTGTGCCCAAAGCATATACTGCAGTATGTATACTATGTATTCATTAATTCATTAATGGTTAAAATAAATTTAATTATTTAATTGGAAATACCTCTAGCCAACACAATCGGTACCTATGCCTCGAGGTTCTGTTCAGGATCGTTTACAAATAGCACGGCAGGCTCAAAATGTTCAACAAGCTATGCTTCAAAGACAGCATCAACAATTCAACTGGCAACAACAGTCAGGTCATCCGCAGCATTTTCAACAGCAACAGCAACAGCATCAACAGCAGTATTCTGACATGGGGTATCATGGTGCGCCATATC
The DNA here is from genome assembly GCA_900490025.1 of Megastigmus dorsalis. Classification (NCBI taxonomy): domain Eukaryota; kingdom Metazoa; phylum Arthropoda; class Insecta; order Hymenoptera; family Megastigmidae; genus Megastigmus; species Megastigmus dorsalis. The sequence continues at coordinate 79,960 of UELU01138284.1, read as the reverse complement.
AGCAGTACAATCAGTACCCTGTTATTCAAGATTATGGTCAGTTTGATGGTGGCTCTGGAGATTACACTGATAAGCATTCGGTACATAAATTGATATTAAGATTCATAAAAACTTGCAACAGTAATGCAAAAATCTAAATGAATTAGCTAATTTTGAAAATAATTTCAGGATGGTGGACCTGTTGATCTCAATAGTTCTTTAGTGCAATTAGATAACGCTATGAGAACTTTAACGATGAACCCAGGAAAGTTTGATTCTTTAGTTGCGCATTTAGTAGATACTATAAGTCCATTCCTTGATCAACCCACTCAATGTCAAGAAATTTTCAACATGATCATTAATCAGGTAATGGTTACTATTATGCTTATTAAATTAAAATAATAACTTGATTTATTCATCTATAAATTAAATATTCATTACATATGATTTGAGTTTTACTAATACAATGCTGTAGGTATCTAATCAACTAACAATGATTTTAAAATGGAAAAGCAATATCACTGATACTCCAATTTGAAATTAATAAAACTAACTGTAATTTCACTATCCAATTATTAATTTCACTTAAATATTTTAATTTTAGTCAATAACAGAAGGAAATTTCCGATATAGTGGTGCAAGACTTTGTACTCACCTGGACACAGTAGCCCTCACATCTGACAGACCCACATCCATTTTTAGAGAAACATTAATTAATCAGTTAGTAACATTTTTAAGAAAAATAAAAATATTCAAATTTTAAATTGCAATGTTTCATTTAAATAAATTATGTTAATATATACAGGTGTAAACAGAAGACTGAAGAACAAGCTGAGACTTGGCGGCAAATCACAAAGCACACTGATGAAGTTGAAAAAAAATGTCACGGTTTAATCTTTTTCCTAGCAGAGCTAGTTACACAGATGGAACCTGCACCGGCTTCAGAATTAGGAAAGCTTCTAATTCGGTTAATTAACACTGTCTTACAGAATCCAGCCCCAAGTTCAGCTAAAAATATTTGTCAAGCTCTTAAGGTAGCAAGAATTTCTAATTAGTAATTGTAATTGTAAATTACTCAATGTATTGACCAATAAATATTAGTTGGCAGGCCAAACTTTAGAGAGAGACAACAGTGGAAACCGAACTGAAATGGAACAAGTAATGCGTACATTATCAGATCTAGTCATCCAAGGTAGAGTAGATTCACATGTAGGCCGTATGGTCACTAGTGTGAGCGAATTAAGAAGTGGAAATTGGGGTGTCATCTCATCTCATGCTCCTCTACAAGTTGAAAATAAGCAATCTTCGAGTTCACAAGTGGCTGACGAGCCAATATATTACGGTCCAGATGGTCAAGTTATAACGGACGAAGAAAGTAGGTTTCTCGATGATTTGGGAGAAGCAGATCTTAGGTAAGTATTCAAAATTTCACCCTCATTGTGTAGCTTGCTAAGGATTGAAAAATTAAAACTGTTTTATTTGTATAGCTCTCAAGAACCTTGGGAAAACGATGAGGAGGATGACATGATTGCAGAAGCTTTTGAAGAATTCTTAAAGTTTTCTCAAAACAACAATAAAACAAACCAAAAGAATGTACAGACGAGAAACTCTAATGAGCATTAAAAAGCTGTCATTGAAAGTTTACTTTAATGCTTTAAACAGAACTGACACTGTCCAATATTCGATTGAAATTTATTTTCCCCGTTGAGAAACAAACCATCACCTTAATATTAATTTAAAGAATCAATTATTATTTTACCATGTAAATCAAATGAACAAAAATTTAATATGTACAGAAGGAACACTAAGTTTGGCGGATCGTAGATAAATGAAATATAATGGCATAGTATAAATTGTACTTAGAGTAAGATATTTTAAAGTTATAGGTGTATTATAATACACGGAGAAAAAAGTGCAGTGTTCGTGCTAAAAAAAATTACATTCAATATTTATGTATCATAGAGTAAGCAAGTATATTTCATATTTTTTTCTACATGCGCAGTGATAAATCAATTAAACGAATTTATACTTTTTGAAACACATTTTCCTTGAAACAAATTTCGAAATAAATTTTGCACACCAAGTATGAAAATTTACATTTATGGTTGGAGTCTAGTTTTCCATCGTTTCCAATTCTTATTGCTATGAAATTTATTTTCATCTTGAAATAATAAAATATTGACTTTAAGTTACATATATATACAGAAAATTACTAAAATTTTTGATTGTATGACACCAGCTTAAAGCGTATTAAGCGAGTTTTCCAACTACTTTATCTCCGTGTATATTCATGCATAATAATCACGTATGTATATTTTAAATGAATTTTGTTACATTTATGACTTGCACTATTGTCTAAAGCACAATTGATTTTACATTTATTTTGTAAAAGTTATTATTTTATATAAAATATAAATGCTTTTTTATATTATAGTATTAAAAGGCACAGAATCAACTAACATACTTCTTCTTTCAGTAAACCCTTCCGATATGTGTGAGCGAAATATATATATATATATATATATCAAATGTGCGCGACTGCATTATGTCACTTTTCAGGGATAAGCACGAGTATAAGGTCGTATAGGCTGGCAAAATCTGTCGGGCAAGCAAGGATTTGCGTGGTTGTTCCTATTCGTCATGTTTTCAATTTTTTTTTTCTCATCAATCGTATGCTAAATGTCTCAAAAGCGCTCTATTAAAATTCCAATCGAAAAGTTTATATTATCAGCTCTTTGTCCGAGCGAATTTGCATTTGCAAATAATAAACTATACACACCTCGTGTTTCCTATCCTTGCCCTCACATAATATATCTATGGTTTTACACGCTAAATGATATATTTTGTTATTTGTAGCGATGTATTTGGTGGCAATAGAAAGGAAAAACGTTCAATCAAGATAAACGAGTTGAAATTGCTTTTTCTTTTATCTCCGGGATAGCATTAAAGCGCGCGTGTCCTTATTTCGGTATATCGGCTATGTTCCCGATATGGTAGTGTGAATGACATTACGCGCGACCTCAACTCCGACCTTAAAGTGTACAGAAAACACAGTCTCTTTCGCAATTCCCAGATATTCATGATCTCATCAATGCCGTAACTGAAATTACATAGAGTCTTGAATCTCGGAAAATTGTATAGAAACTAGATCGGGAGTTTTTTGTTTCAACTATAAAGGAAAATTTTTTACAATAATGTTTTGCAATTTGAAAACAACTTTCTTTTTTGACTTCGTAGAATTTATTTTAATTTTAATTTTTTTACGGATGAATATCCTATTCCGTGTAGTCAAAAAAGGAATTTTGAGTAGGAAATATATTGATGATAATAAAGGAACAACTTTTTTATGACGTATGTATATGTATAATATAACAGATCTACAATAAGTATATGCGCGTTATTTACATTCGACCGTTTTCGTTTATGAATATCATTAAAATTCAAGATCATTGCTAAATTAACGGTGTAGCGATCGATCTATCTAATATAACATATTATTTCGATCATTTATTTCCGAATTAATTTAAATGAGTATTTTAATTTTGTTCCGCGATTAAAATATCTGTTTTCTAATAAGACATGATATGCGTAGGTATTACAATGTAACAGATAGATAACTGTATATTTGTTTACTACGTTAAAATATGTTTTGGTGTTTAGTCTATATACAAAACAAAAATGGAAAGTCTCGAGAGGACAATTAATGATGCCAATATCGAATTTCGGCGAATTGTAATCGCGTCATTCCATCTTCCAAATATCTTCTATTTAAGTAAAATCTCGAATACTAGTTTACGTCCATGAAAAATGATTAACTTTGAGTAAAAGTAAAAAAGTACACGTGCCGTTGGTTCGCTGTGCTATCGGAGTTTTATATTAGGAAATTCCCGAATTTAATATTATAACCCAAAACTTATGTATAATGCATGTATACATTTGTTCCCTAAATTCAGCTAATTATCATTTTTCGTATACCAAATAACGGCGCATAACCGTTTTAAATGATTTATTTTATTTTTTCAATTTTTCAAACTGTTTATGTATTTTAAAAGAATATAATATAATTATGACATTATAAATGACTTTAATAAGACTATAACGGTAAAGCTGTGAATGAAGAAGTAATTGCAATTACAGCTGCGTGTCGTAAAAGCGTCGTTGATACTACTATTGGCATTATAAAAGATGTTTTATTGTCTAAAGGTCTTTACTTGGCTGCAGTAGCTAAAAATAATTTAATCGTAATGGATCGGCGAGATATTTTAAATTCAAGAAACAAAAATTTTTGTTAATTGAAAAATTGTTAACGCTTTGGTGATTAGACATCTTTAAACGCATAAAAGCGGAAATTCCATTTTTCACAAGCTCTTCCGTCCAAATTCTTAAATTGACTTAAGGATTATTCGAAGAGGTACGAATGTTTTGAAATAACAATAGCACGACCAATAAAAATATGCTAAACCATCCGATACTCTAATTTGGATTTGTCAAAGCAAATAATCATCAAGATACAAGCTCGAACTACGTCTTACGAAAATATCTTAACATTCGTAAAAACTGTACTCGTATAAAAAGCCTCGACTCACGTTTTTTCGTATATACCACCTATATATCATGCATGCAGGCGCGTGTAAAATAATATAGATCATCAGGAACTAAGAGCAACAAACAATGGGATATACCGGTCCGAAAGAAGCGCTTCCTTGTAAGTATATATCATAAAGAATAATTCAGGACCCGGAGGGCTTAAAACATATAATTTGCTTTCACGTAGAAACTTTGTTCTCCGTATCGCCATACATATTTATCACGTCCTCCAAATTCTGGCGTCATACGATTTTCTTCGAAAACCCATTAATTATAATCACGGATCAATAAACTCTTATTCGGTACACGAAAATACCAAATTGTACGTCGCGACGATCAAAATATTTATGTGTGCAAAACACCTGTTGGAAAAATCCATAAACAGTCAAGCGCGGCGATCTAAAACAATAGGAACCGTCGGGCTATAGGCTGAAAAAAAAAAGGATAATAAAAGTAGAGGCAATTAAGTCTCCTTTGCCGAGCATACCATTTGAATTCGCGCATCATTATAATAATCAGGGCCGCGCGTGGGTCGGTCGAGATTTTTCGAGCGTCGGAAAGAGCGTCGGGAAGCGAGTGGGTTGGGACAATACCACATACATCGTGTTATATCCAATAGCGAAAAAACATAGAAACACGGCTGCGTGTGTGCGCGTATGTGTGGCGGTGAGAGAGGCGATCGAGACGACGACAACAAGTGGGAGTCGATGGGAAGAGGTTCACCGCGCGGCTGCGAGCACCTTATTATACATCTTGACGGTTTTCGCCAGTCGAATCCTCAGTTCATCTCGCGATCCCGTCGCAAACGGATCGAGACTGCCGTGATCGCGGCATTATATTATAAGCTCGAGTTTTCTGCTATACTTGCACACACTTTTTTGTTTTGCCGATTCAAGGTGAGTGCGATCGAGTGTATTATATTCTGATATATGGCGCGCCGATTTGTTAATTAAGTTCGCGGTTGCGGTGGGGGATTGTTCGTTATTAATATTATATATTCGTATAAATGATCGTTGAGGAGTTTTTTTGGTTGGAAGGAGCAGATCTATAAGCGCAGCGGAAAATTAATGCACTTTTTAAAATATGCAGATTACGTGTTGGTCTTTCGTTTTTGGTATTCGCTTATAAGTTTAATTGTCGCAAACCGATTGAATGCGTGTAGTTTTTTTTTTGCATTGATAAAATTCAATTCTTAATAAGCGAATGATAAAAGCAATTGTATTAATCATCCTTTTGAAGAATCAATTTAAATAAATAATAATTATTGTTACACAAATTTTCCCTTCCTTTCGTCGGGCAAAAGCAAAAGCAATATGTAAATATAAATTAGAAAACGAATTAGGTATTGCTGGGAAGTCGACAAGTGAAAAGAGGCTAAGTTGCGGTTAGACCGGCGCTTTATTGTCTATTACTACTGATTTAACTTAGAATATCTGTCTTTATCTTTTCTAATGAAAACTTTCAGAAACGATAAAGCATATTTTCAATAAATCCACTGCAAAACCAATTACAAATCAATTATATCTCCCTATATAACGTAGAGAACCACTTTTTATTTATAGGGAAGCACTGCAAATATATAACGAACGAGGAATCATGAAGACGATGCGGACGGCAGTTCTGCTAGTCGCACTCCTCGCCGTCTCGGCGCAGGCGATGCAAAACCAAGTTTACTACAGCTCCCGTGTACTCACAGGCGGCAAGTATCTTATTTACCTAAATCTAAAAGTTGAAACTCTCGTATAGTTTTTTTTTCTTACAATAGCCGAGAATCATCCGACAGAAAATCTCTGAGCTGCTTTTTATCCGGTAACCAAAAGTTACTGCTTCAATGATACAACGCGTTACCGTATACATGTTTTCAAGCTAAATTCGCCCGGATCGTTATCTATAGTATCGAAGCGTAATATAATTGGGAATGAATTAGCGGTAATAGCTCAAAGATGATGCCCAAACCGCGCTATACACTAAACAATTTCCCCTGTCGATCATCACTTGGCGCGCGGTGCAAAGAAGATACTTCAAAGCCCGCAATTACATGTGTTTTCCCATGCCTCGCACCTCATTGAATATATATCACTAATTGCCTTATATAGTATACTCGATAGCGCGCCTTATATATGGGTTATCCCCTGGTTTACGTAATGCGCGCCTATATATATACATGCGATCCTTCGCGTATATGATCGGCTGACGCGTAAGAGATGATAATTCTTTACGATACCCTTATTTATGGCATGCAGGAAATGATTATTATGTGCGCGGAGCATTGGAGCTTTGTTGTTAGGCTAATATATGCTTACTTTGCATATTTTTTCATATACATGTACGAATGATTATGTGTGCGTGTGTATTACGGGATTAATATAGCGTTGCGAAAAATAACGGATTGAAATCTTTGAGTATTTTAATAGCGTGGCTATTTTTTTTTTTTTTTTTTTGAAATTGACGAATTGGCTCGTTATTTATTTTATTTTTTGGAGTTCGGGGAATAGGATAGAAGTTTTGTAATTTCGATTTTAAATCCTTTCGACGGCTGAAACGGTTGAATCGCGTAAGATTCGAGACCTAAAATTCCAAACGTCACACGCAACAATCAACTCGACTCTCGTCACTCACAAAAATAGAACCTATATATAACACACGCAACAATCCTTAAAACTCCAAGCCCATATCCGTACAATACATATATATGATCGTAATGGTTTTATGCGACCGGCGTAGGCGGTAGCTGCGACAGCCACACATGCGGAGTGAACGCAAGGTGTACGATCAGCGAGGGTCGCCCGGTCTGCTCCTGTCTCAATCTGCACATGGGGGATCCCCTCTCGAGTTGCGAGCGGGTCGAGTGTTTAAGTGAGTATTATGACAACTCTTCCTTCTTCTTCTTTTTTCCTTCGCGATGTAGCTATATTACTAGTATGGAATTCGCCGCTTTTCTATATAAGAGAGCGCACACAAGGCTGAACGATATATATATATATATACATGGTTCCTGCCTCGGCGCTTCGTTTTAATATTCAAGCAGTTACCAGACTGTGCGTGTAAGTATTTAAATGATCGCTTCCTTTTGCTGCCCGAGAGGCTTATAAATATCTATCCATCGCCTAATTATAACTTTGATTCACCTGTTGCTTATTATACCTCTATGCCGAATATATATACAATCTGTTTTTTTTTTCTCCTTTGTGTGTACATGTCGATTGTAAAAATCTTTGACCGACGCACGACGAATTACGTAATGCGCACCGTTTTCGTTTTACAAATATACAAATCTTATACGAGAATCGATCGTTGAATTTTTCTACTCCAGTCAACGAGGATTGCATCGGCAACAGGATCTGCTCGTCCAACAGGTGCGTCGATCCGTGCGCCGATGCCTGCGGTGCCAATGCGCTTTGCCAGACGAGAAATCACGTGCCCGTCTGCAGCTGTCCGCCCGGCTACACCGGCGATCCTTTCAAGAACTGCGTCTACGATCCTCGTAAGTGATGTATTCCTAGCATACGACTATTATACTCGCTGTATCTTTTTTATCGATGCTATACTCGTAGTTATATGCGTGCCAAATGATAATGAAACGTTTGCGATCGATGCTTTGATGTGTATCTTACATTTGAAGCGAATACCTTGTTTCCTTGAGTTTTCCCGTTTACTGGAGTCATATTTGTATTCTCTAAGAACGTAAACAAATCTGTTTTTGTACGCATATCGTATAAGTATATAGACATTGAATAGTTAAAAGTGCGATTAGAAAAGGTCACGCGATCGCTCTCTTTAAGCTTATCTATGAAATTAATTAAATTTCATTTGCAAGAATTATGCAAAATTTGTCTTACAGATTATAAACTTGGAAACCAGATATCTCTTAGTTTGGTTTCTAATTCGCTGAATAAAATGTCTTTAAACTCTTGAGTTTGTATAGGTAAAAATGATATTTATCTCTCTATTCGGTTTCTCGATTGTATAATCCTTCATTTTTTGTTAAATTTATCATCCGCAACTTTCGCAAAGTCCGCAAGTGACAGTGTTTCGCGCGTTAAACTTACATTATATCTCGAATCACTTGATACTGCCTATAGAAATGCGAAGTGTATAATATAAGATTGTAGATAAACGAGTGTAGAACTTTCGCCGTTGGAAGAAAAAGAAATCTTACGACACGCAAATTTTTTCCAACGTTTTTTTTTCGCCGTGAAAAATGAGACGCGCGAATATCTGGTTTATCTTATAAAGACAGTCCGTGGGCTTTGTTCATTCGATTCTATAATTGATAATAATTTATTATGCATATCGTTACGAGTTCAACGCATTATTTCTCAACTTCCAGTTTATAAGGTAGATATGCAAACTGTCGCGGAGCTATAATAAAAGTAAATAAATAATTCTCCGCGCAATCTTATAAATATTTTTGTCTTGTAAATTTTGAAAATATCAATTCATTGTAAATTGGAAAAATTAAAATGATATTGTCTAAAATAAAGAAAGAATGATATTCCGGCAATAAGGAAAGCCAATGCGCATTAAATAATATGTGCGATAAACGCGTGATCAATCGACAGAGGCGCCCTGCAAGAATCCAAATCCCTGCGGCGTCAACACCAAGTGCGAGGTGATCCAGGGCGTGGCGACCTGCACCTGTCTACCGGGCTTCCGTGGCCGTCCACTCGAGGGCTGCAGACACGAGTGCGAGAACGACTACGACTGTCCCAGCCATCTGTCCTGCTCGTCCTCCTTCAGATGCGAGAGCCCCTGCAGCACCCAGTGCGGCGAGAACGCCGAGTGCAACGTGCTCAACCACCGCGCCAAGTGCACCTGTCCCAAGGTCGGTCTCGCTGCGGTGGACAAACCTTGAAAATACAGCACAATATACGCATAACTTTTGTGTTACATTTGGTCGTTCGTGTGTAGAACTGGTTGGGCAATCCGACGATATCCTGCCGACCCGAGTGCACCTCCCACTCGGACTGTCCAGCTGGTAAGCCCGCCTGCCACTACCAGAAGTGCGTCAACCCCTGCGACGGTGTCTGCGGCACCAACGCCAATTGCGAGCTGCGCGACATCACTCCGGTCTGCAGCTGCCCCAAGGACAGGACCGGCGACCCCTTCACCTACTGCAGACCCTTCACCGACGGTATGACGATCAACCAAAACAAAATCCTATACTTACGAAATAATGCAATTCGAAAATAACGTACATTCGATCTCGCAGAGGATCTGTGCACGCCAAATCCCTGCGGTACGAATGCCGAGTGTCGGCCGGGCCACGACAACACGGGCAAGAAGCGGCCCGTCTGCACCTGTCCCCACGGCTACATCGGCAACGCTCTGGTAAGCTGTCAGCGGGGCGAGTGCCTGACCGACTCCGAGTGTCCGGACAATCGGGCCTGCATCAACTATTCCTGCCTCAACCCGTGCACAGGTCGGGAGTGCGGAATCAGCGCGAGCTGCTCCCCGAGGCGACACATAGCCGTCTGTACCTGCAACGACGGCTACCGCGGCGATGCTCTCTTCTCCTGCAATCCCATAGACTCGAGATCCGCTAGGTATTACGGACGTTACAGCCGTTACTGATCTCCAGATGCGATAAAGCTGATTTTTCGTGTGATGAAAGAGTCTTCTTTTTTTTTTTTTAAAATTTGCTTGCCGATTCTGCTTTGCTCTGGAGTAGCAAACACGAGTTTTGTAGAGAGCTGACAGGGTACCTGTGAGTGTTCCAAGAGAGGATATGTTCGCGAAATACCCATCGAAATATAAATAAGATTTATATATTTATACGATAGGAGAATCATCGCGTATTACGCTATATTTACATGCTATGGATACACAGAAAATATGTGCTAATATATAATATGTCTAATATATGCAGAAAGAAATTTTATACAAAGTAACATAATTGTTATAGAAAGAAATGTAATAGAGATGAAGTTAAGTTTGGTCCTGTCCTTTTTTTATTTATACGCGTAAAACGATCATTTATTAATTGTACCTAATATACTTTTCATCCAAAGTTCAAACTATATAGCATTGCAGTTGTGCCATTAAAATAAGAAAAAAAATTATACTGTAGGTAGCTTTAGTGTTAATTTATACTAATATATTTCAATAATATTATCTTCCTTGTGCTGATATTACATAAGATGTTGAATAAAAGTATGATGAAAATTGATGATATATTCTAATACTGTCGTATTTTAGTTTTCCATACCTTATAAATATGCTCTCTTCCTTTCTGTTTTTTAATTATATATTTTCCGTTTTTCATTACACCGCAAGTTAAATGATCACTGTTAATTTGATCAGTTTAATTGATTATTTAAAAACAATGTTAAATATATTTAAATTAAAAAAATAATGAATTAAAATTTTACCATTTTTTTTATAAAATATCGTTATCTCATAGATATGCCGGGGTCGAAAAGATTCCTACCTTATCGTTTTACATTAAAGAAATATTATATAAATATAGACTAATTTTTGGAAAAATATTCTATACACGTCAGTAATGATACAAACACCTTGAAAAGTTTTATTATCTATTCATAATTCATTGGGATTTCTAAATTTTTTTATACTTGACCAAAATTTTTTAGTGTGCGAAAAATAAACTGAAATCAAATAATTTTTACATCATTAGCGAAAAGTTGACAGTGAGTGTATAAAAATTTATAAAAATTTTTTAAATTCAAAAATATCGAATCTTTGCTCTAGTATAATTTTTATTGAAAATTGTGTTCATGCAGAGTGCATTTATAAGTAATTTGATTTCTTATTTTAACAGGGTGTCAAAGTCCTATAAGTATCACTAAACTGTTTTACCAATCGCATGCACAATAATATGTTATGACAAATTGACAATACACATTTACTGAGGGCTTAAAAAAATAATTACGTGTTTACAAGCTTCGTATCGCCAAGTAAGCCTAGCACGTTTAATAAAAGTACTTGTAAAATTTGAACATGTATATAATTCCCCATGAAGAAGAATATAAGCATCAATTCAATATGTTTGTATTAAACGAGTTTCACTACTGTCATTCGGGTAAGGGGGAGGAGAGCCTCCGCTTAGTACTCGCCGCTCAAAGTGTTGTTTATACGATCTGTTACAAATTTCGACCAAGGACTAAGAGTATTCCCAACCGATTTTCTATTTAACCGTATATACCGATATACGTATATCTTTGAACCTATGTTAAAGAATTGGGTTTTTCTTTGAGATCTTCAGCATTATTTCTACATTACCTTAATCAAAATACCGACAAATATTATTGAGAAAATTCAGGGGACTTATGATTTTTAAAATGCAATATCCTTTAATTTCATGCCGTACATTCCTTTTTTTATCATACTTTTTAACTTATCCTTATAAATTTTTCTACAAGTCTCTGGGTTTCTGAGATTATTTTCAAATTTATCAGCGTCACGGTCGAACCATCATCTAATTGGCCAATATGGTAGTTTTACTCTTTTAATTTTCATAGTTTGTGGATGGTTCCACGCCGACGCGATAGCCATTGCTATATCCTAACCTCTTTCGAGTGCGTACTGCATTGAATGGAGTGCGGGAATTGACACTCCTTATTATAAAAACGATATAGTTGCTAGTGCAAGTAAGTGTTTCGTTTTAAAGATTTATAGAAAAATTGAATCGCCAACTAAATTTTTAAGTCGTTTATTTCTCGTAAAAATATGTGTATGTATCCAATTATACGAACAATGTGTTTGACGGCTAACGCATCCAAGCTTTTCGGCATCCCGTGTACACGTGAATATTGTTATTTCTAACATAATATTGTTAAGAACTCTGAACATGCGTTGTATTTTGTAATATTTCATTTCGTTTTTTTAAAAATTAACAATCATAATTTATGTTTAAAAGTGGCGAAAACAAATGACTTGCAGAGTAATATTTTGAAAAACTTTGTTGTACGCACTTATTTTTTCATATATTTATTTTTTACAGTTTAAGTCACAATGAGTCGTTTCTTTGCTACTGGCTCAGACTCTGAGTCTGATACCTCGACCGAGGAGGAGCAGGTTCAACGTGCACCGGCAGCAGCTTTTACCGTAAAATATTTTATACATGAAAATTAATTATCTTAATTAATGTTGAAAGCTTATTAATAATATTGGGTTCTAATATATAAATAATATTTATAGTTCAGTGATGATGAAGAAGAAACAAAGCGCATCGTCAGATCGACAAAAGAAAAAAGATATGAAGAAATTACGAACTTGATCAAGTTAATCAGAAATTACAAAAAGATCAAGGACATGAGCTGTATGCTCACCAGTAAGTATCTTTTATCATTAAATTTGATTTATTTATTTACTTTTATGAATTGATCAAAATATGTCTATCTTCTGTACAGCTTTTGAAGACTTGATGAGAGCTTATCAAAAGGCTTTGCCTGTAATATCAAAAGAAGAAAGTGGCCAAACTCCTCGTTTTTATGTAAGATGTTTAGTTGAAATGGAAGACTTCATTAATGAAGTTTGGGAAGACAGAGATGGTCGTAAAAATATGTCCAAAAATAATTCAAAATCACTGACTTCATTACGTCAAAAGCTGAGAAAATATAATAAAGATTTTGAAGAAGATATTGTTAAATTCAGAGAAAATCCAGACCAAGTTGATGATGAGGAAGAAGAAAAAGCAGATGAAGCTGATTCTGATAATGACAACATTAGGGCTTCTGACTTCAGAAAGCAAGAACCAACTGGTCCAGATGTATCCAAGTTCAAGGTATGTGTCATATTTGGAATAGTAATGAATATTATAAATTGAGTAATATGAAACTGTTTTGTTAATAACAGAAAGGAGTTGAAGATGATGGTAGTGATAGTGATTCAAATTGGGGCAGTGATTCTGACAGTGAAAGTTCAACTAGCTCAGATGAGGATAAGCCTCAACATGTTGGTGCTGATTACTTTAGAAAGACACAAAAGGAAGGAGGAGGTGATGAGGAGCAAAAAGCTATTAGGAAAGAGCACCGTAAAGATCGTAAAGAGAAGGATAGGAAAAAGAAGCGCGAGGAAGATGACGGTGAGGGTGAATGGGAAACTGTCAAAGGAGGAGTTGCTATCCCTTCAGAAAAACCAAAAATGTTTGCTAAAGATGCTGAGATTAATACAGTTGCTGTATTGAAGAAATTGGGAGAAATCATAGCAGCTCGGGGTAAAAAGAGAACAGACAGAAGAGAACAAATTGAATTGTTACACGAGTTGCAATCTATTGCTGATGCCCACACCCTTGGTAATGCAGTATCCGTAAAAATAAAGTTCTCTATTGTTTCTTCAATCTTTGATTACAATCCCAAAGTTTCTGATGCAATGAAGCCTGAATATTGGTCAAAGTAAGACTATTCATATTTTCTCATTATAAAGCAACAAGCAATAATATTAATAGACTTGTAATCTCAATACTATTTTTAGGCTCTTGGAACGCATTACAGAAATGTTGGATTTGCTTTTGGCTACACCAGATATGGTTATTGCTGATGCAATTCCTGAAGATGAAGAAGAGTATGAAAAACCTCCCTTCAAATTACACGGATGTGTACTTACATTAGTTGAACGATTAGATGAGGAATTCACAAAACTTTTGAAAGAATGTGATCCTCACAGTAATGAATATGTAGAAAGGTAAATTAATACTTATTTAACTTATTTAATCAATTTATTGAATTTTTAATGAAATCATGGTAATAAATTCTGTTAATTTTATTTTAGGTTGAAAGATGAAAAAATGGTGTCTTCAATAATTGATAAAGTTCAAGAATATTTAGAAAGAAAAGGCTCAGTTTCCGAATTGTGTCGTATCTATCTTCGTAAAATAGAGCATCTGTATTATAAGTTTGATCCTACGGTATTAAAGCAGAAGGATGTAAGTGTAATAAAAACTGATCATTCTATTAATTTATTATATTTATTTTACAATTTGATAAATTTTGCAGGGAGAGATTGCCGCAGATATTGTTACTTCTGTACAAGTTATGGAAAAATTATGTAAATATGTTTATGCTCATGATGAAACTGATCGTCTTAGGACAAGAGCTATTCTCTCACACATTTATCATCATGCATTGCACGATAATTGGTTCCAAGCCCGTGATTTGGTACTGATGTCACATTTACAGGAAACAATTCAACATTCTGATCCAGCCACACAGGTAATATATTTTTGCTTGTTTCTAAATGCCAGGATTTAAATTTTCATTTTCTAAAAATCTAATTCTAATATGATCTTATTAGATTTTGTATAATCGCACCATTGCTCATCTCGGCCTTTGTGCATTCCGACATGCAAACATCAAAGATGCACATGGCTGTTTATTAGATTTAATGATGACTGGAAAAGTAAAGGAACTTCTGGCACAAGGTCTATTACCGCAAAGACAGCACGAACGTAGCAAGGAACAAGAAAAAATTGAGAAACAGCGTCAAATGCCTTTCCACATGCACATCAATTTGGAATTGCTTGAATGTGTATACCTTGTTTCTGCAATGCTCATAGAAATTCCGTACATGGCTGGTACGATTTTGCAAATACAAGTAGCTCAAACACTAATTTCTCGATCAATTTATTAAAACTTTGTGTATTTTCTAGCTCATGAGTTTGATGCAAGAAGGAGAATGATTTCCAAGACCTTTTATCAGCAGCTTAGGTCGAGTGAACGCCAATCTTTGGTCGGTCCACCTGAGTCTATGAGAGAACACGTTGTTGCTGCAGCTAAAGCTATGCGTAATGGAAATTGGAACGCTTGCAATAATTTTATTATTAATGAGAAAATGAATGCTAAAGTATGATGTTACTATTATTTCTTTTATTTTCCTATCGAAAATTGAGTAACGTAAAATTTGATGAACATTTTGTAATGCAATAGGTTTGGGATTTGTTCTATCAAGCTGATAAAGTACGCGCTATGCTGACTAAATTAATCAAAGAAGAAGCGCTGAGGACGTATCTTTTTACGTACTCTCACGTTTATGATTCAATATCTATGCCAACTTTGGCTGATATGTTCCAACTCAAGAGACCAATTGTTCATTCCACTATCAGTAAAATGATTATCAATGAAGAACTTATGGTAATTTATGATTATAAATTAATTTCTAAAAAAGATTGTATAACTTGTTGCACATTTTATTAAATTTTCGAAATTTATAGGCATCACTGGATGATCCAACAGAAACTGTCGTAATGCACCGTAGCGAACCAAGTCGCCTACAGTCATTAGCGTTACAATTGACCGACAAAGTTAATAATTTTGTTGATTCGAATGAACGTATCTTTGAAATGAAACAAGGTAGGGAATTTAAAGAAATTTCGTATGTTTTCATTTATGCGCTAGTTTTTAAAGACGTAAGCTTATGCTTTTCTATTTTACAGGAAACTTCTTCTCCCGAGGCAATCAAGGTAACTTCCGTGATCGACAAAATTACAACAGACAAGGACAAGATTGGGGTCGTCAGAGGCGTGATCGTGAACGTAACCGTGAAGAAAACAGAAACTATTGAATTTTATAAGTAATAGAAAGAGTCATAAATAATGGCATTGGTGAAAAATATATCAATGTTTTTATTCAATAAAATTGTATTTATTCATTTTAATACAAATTTCATATTCATAATATGATAAATCTGTTTTAAAAAATAATTTTTTATTTACAATAGAGTATTTAAAAAATTAATTTATCAAAAAAAGTAAAATTAAAATTTTTTTATTTTTAACATCAAAAAGATCAATTTCAAGTATAAATAGTTTTATATACATTTATAGTACAAAATTACAATACATCATTCGAAAGTGTAGACAGTAAGTCATGCATTTTGTAGACTTTCAATAATTTTATTTCCTGTTAAAATACAGTCTGATGCTATAATTAATCTAATACCTGCTGATTTTTCTATCAGTCTACAAGCAGATATTTCACTGTATGTAATTCCTCCTACCACACAAACTACCACAATCCGTGGATGAATTGGTCCTTGAATTCCAGTATACATACATCCAACAGTATTGGTTAATTCTTCGAAGCCTCTTGGGTCTGTGACTTGTGAATTTACGAGATTCAAAATTTGAGCCTAGAATAATAATTTATATTTAGTATTTTGGACGTTTGATTTTTACTTTTTATATTTTTTAAATTTAATTTCTTACTATGACTGGTATGTAAGCTCCACTAAAAACATAACTTGGGCATGTAGGTCCTTTTAAATCTAAAGGTTTTGATGGATTTGGAAATAGTTTAAGACGTTTGGCATTAGCTGTCCATTTACTTGTCCAATTTGGCAACCTCTTAAGCATATTTTCGGTTCTAATATTTAGTAAGCCAGTAGTTTCTAATTTGTAAAATAATGGTATATGTTGATAGCCATGTGCATGTAAATATGCTTTTTGTAATGGCAATATTTCAGAATTGGTAAGTCCATCACTTGTCAGTGAAAGCAATGAAAATAGCCGAAGACTCCTCTCTGGATTTTCATCTATAAAACAGAAAAAGCTTAAAAATACTTAACTAATTTATTAAAATAAGAAAATGGTTGAACAATGTTACCAATGTTTCTTAAAATATAATCTAAACATTCTGCTCTTTGGCTACATTCTAGTATTGAAGTTTCTATGGAGTGTAAATCATTAAACTTTGAAGCAAGAGCATTAACAGCAGCTTCACAAGCAGAAATATGAAATTCGAGTTGTGCTTTAGTTTTTGTTGTTTTTTGAAGAGTTGTTTGAACATAATGTTTCATTTCCGCTAGCTTCATAGATTGCATTGCTTCCTGTTCAGCTAAAATTTATCATTTAAACATTAATTTTAAAAGTCAATAAAAGGATTTCAATATATAATTTTGAATTACATTTTAAAGATTTTGCTTTAGTACGTAGTGTTGGAAAAGCATCGCTGAAGTGTCTATCTCTAACTTCTCCATATACTTGGTCTTTACTTGGATCTAATTTTGTTTGAGAATTTCCAAGAGTAGCAGTTCCTATATTTATTTCAACTACTTCGCTTAGTAGTCCTAAATATGTGACAGAAGTAAGAAGAGTTGAAACAAAATCTTGATTTCTATCCATTACAATCAAAGCACCAAATTCTTCTTTTGTATTAGGGGAGCCTAGGCATTCATCCATTGTAGATATCATTTTTAATACATGCTGACTATGTTTCCCTAATGCAAAAATAAAATTTGGAAGCCCAATAACCATTCGCAATGTCCAAAGACTTCGTGCTAGAGCTTGAATTAAACTTGGATCTTTGTGGTAAAACAAATCAGTAAATAATGGGGTCTCTAAAGATAGGACATTTCCATCAATTTTAATAAATTCCCAAGATAATGGTCGCATGGAAACCATTCCAGATAATCCTGTATGCAAATCACTGATTTTAATAGAATGAAGATAAGAACATCAGATCGTAATTTTCAAAAAATTTACCATTTTCTTCAATGAGATTATTCAATGTTATTGGTATAAATGGTGCTATCAACATATGATGAGAAAGACCAGGTGTTTGTGAAAGTTCTGATCTAATTTGATCAAATGCATTTTGACATACTACTAGATCACAAGAGACCACATAGATTCGTTGCATATTTGTTGGTTTTAGACCTTGAGCAAACTTAAATATTTTATCAACTCCATATTTTCTGAAATCAATAAGTGTAAAGAAAATAAATTATTTAAATAATAAAAAATTATATTTTATGTTTCGTACTTTAAAACTGTTACGCCTACAAAAGAATCAAGAATTTTCATCAATTTTTGTTCGATAATGAAGTCTTTTTTTCCTGGAATATGGTCCAAAATTTCCACAAGTTTTCTTTGGCTTATTTGTTGAAGTGCTCCCAAACGATCATCCAATGTTATATCCATTGTATTATTATTATGTATTATAACTTAAATTAACAATATATTTTCCTTAATTAAATAAATTAATTTAATAACATTTGCAGTTTTAATAAGAATTTTTACATATTCATATTGGGTGTTTTACGTTAACAAATAACATTGCAGTTTTAGATTATAATATAAACTGTATAAAATACGAAAATAATTGACAAATGGCGAAATTTTTTAACTAACGCATTGTACAGTAAATTTTTTTTTTATCAAATGTAACTGAATTTATTTATATTTTTTTTATAATTTAAAATGATTAAGTAGGTACTGTTTTGTCAATCAACATTTCAGGTTAACTGATTTCCTGGGATGGGAATATGGGATGGGATGTGATGTCAGACGTGTTGTGTTTTTACAGATTGTATATATATAATTATATACTATAGCTGTATAGGCATAGCACGCATGCGTAAATAATTTATACATACTTAACCTTAAAAATAGATATTTCTGTTGAGGATCGGCTAAGATGAAGTATAAATCCGTTGGAAAACAAGTAATTTCCAAACAGTTAATTATGTAAAATGAAGACTTACATATTTGTCATTGTACACAGCTCAATACCTATAATTTTGCAACCGAAAGTTGATTTTACTAATTAAAGTCATGACTGACCTCACAGTGTATCCTTTATTACTGATTTTTTATAATTTAGGTGTATTATATTATTTTTGAAAAATGATTCCTTAATTAAATTATTAGTGAATTATGCATACCATTTCCAAGTGAACGAGAAGCTGATGTAGCTTATCAAACATTGCGAGTCGATGCAGAACCTTCAAGAAGTAGTGTAACAAAAACATTGAAGTTAGAATCAAATACATTAAAAGTGTATGTTTACAAGTTCATATCAAATTATTCTAGTACTTAATAATAAAATAAAGATAACGTAAATTTCTAATTATTTTTTTTTATTGTAGTAATTTTTCTGCTCAAGAGGCTCGTAAGATCAGAGTTGGATTAACATCTTTCTTTGATTCATTACTTCTTGTTACAGAAACTATGCAAGAATTTGGTCCTCCAGAAGCTTCATATGATCATTACTAAACATATATATCTGATGTTTTAAAAAGATTTGTATGACAAAATGTCAGAACGAACTCCAGCACCGTATGGTCCAAGATCAGTCTATGGCTATGCTATGTATATAGGATCTAATATGTTATTATTGTTATATTTAGTATGGGCTTTTATACCTGATGAGTTTTTACATGAAACATTGGGACTAACATACTGGCCTTCAAAGTATTGGGCGGTAGCACTCCCAATATGGATTTTAACTGCAATTGCTGTGTTTGCATTTGCTATTTATCCAGCAATAAATATGACTTTAACACCAGATATCGATGATCCAAGAACTATTACTGATGAATATTGTTTAGATGAATGTAAACGTATTCCTGGTGGTATCCCACCAGTTTCAGATATTCCAATCACTGAAGTTTGCAGAAAATTGTATTTACAAGATGATTGAAATAAAAAAATTGTTTTTTAAAAAATTATTGGCTTTTGGTTTTAATTTTTTTTATTTTAAGGCTTTATTTACACACATTTATTTAATTTTGCTGATTTTTACTATACGTAAGTATTTTTCAATTTTAAATAATTCGCAAAAAAGCATTTTTGCGAAAATTGCACTGTAGGTAGCGTTACAATAGTTAAGTAAGTCTTTGCAAAGATTGTCCTTCTATATTACGTGCTATAGTTCGTGGGCCGTGGCGACTCGATAAATCTGTAATTTTTGAAGTTGCCGTCAACATCGAAAAGTTTGCCGACTTGGTTTTATAACAAAATATTGATTGTTGAAATAATTTACAATGGCAAACATGATAGTAAGCGCAAATCCAGTGCGCGATTCTTTAGTTCCAGATTGGGCTCATGCAGAACACAGTACTGGAGTAAGTTTTTTATTTTGGAGTAAATTTTAGTTTGTAGGTTAGGATGACTGTGCAAACTTACATTTATTTAAAATTATTTTAATATTTGAAGTAATACTTTCTAGTCTGTTTTGATCAAATTGTAGTTTTTCTTATTTTTGTAACCAATGAATTTAAGGTTCTGATTTTTTTTTAACAGACATCAATTATGGCAATGGAATTTGATGGTGGTGTTATTATTGGAGCCGATTCGCGATCTACAACTGGGTATGTGAATACATTTGTATTATTATTTAGTTTTCTATAATTCTAATTGTATTTCATATTATGCTATTGTTTCTTGCAGAGCTTATGTTGCGAACCGTGTAGCTGATAAACTGACACGAGTTACCGATTACATATATTGCTGTCGTTCTGGATCCGCGGCTGATACCCAAGCTATATCTGATATAGTTAACTACCACTTAGAATTCCACAAGTAATTTTTATTAATTTTCAATAGATTCATTTTCCATTGCGAATCCATTAATAATACATTATTTGATGCCATCAGGATGGAACTGAGCAAGGAACCTCGGGTGGAGACAGCAGCAAATGTTTTCAGGGAACTGTGCTACAATTATCGTGATTCCTTAATGGCTGGTATATTGGTGGCTGGTTGGGATTCAATAAAAGGTGGACAAGTCTACAGCGTTCCTCTAGGAGGTATGTGCCTTCGTCAGCCCATATCCATAGGTGGTTCAGGATCAAGTTACGTATATGGTTACGTCGATGCCAACTACAAGCCTGGCATGAGCAAAGAGCAGTCTCTGGAACTCGTCACAAACAGTAAGTCAATATAAAAGACTTTTATTCAGACCAAATCAAGTTCAAAGCTGGTAGCTTTCCCTAGTACAGCAATTCTTTTTTCATTACAGCATTGGCTCTGGCCATGTCCCGCGACGGAAGCAGCGGTGGCGTCATTCGATTAGGTGTAATCACCAAAGACGGCATTGAGCGCAAAGTGATTATGGGAAATCAATTGCCCAAATTCTACGAAGGATAAATATTATTTATAAAAAACATTCAATTCCCGGGTTATCGATTATACATGCGCGCTGCGGCAGAATAAGAATGAAAGCGTTTTATTACCGTCATGTTTGATTCTACATTTGATAGATAAATAAAAAAAAATTATAAAAAAATGAAAACAAACTGTGTAAACGTCCTCTGCAAGATCCCGTCACAGAGTTATAATACAATAAGTGTTGTACAGTAGCTTTGAACGAAAAGCATAATTTAGAATAATGATAGCCGGCAAAATCGCTTTAATCCACCGACTGTGACCTCTTGTTGTCACCTCGAGTCCTCGTCAGAATCTCGATCTTGCAAAACCATCAGCTCGTCAATCCTAATTCTCGCATTGTCTCTCCACCTCTTTCTCGGCATAGGCTTTCCACATGAACAATTTCTCTCGAAAGCTCTCGGGCGCGTAATGAGCGAGGAGAGAAACGACACGAGCAAACGATTATATGTATACAGCACTCGATGTATATATATATATATATATATATGAGTGTGTATGTGTATATATATGCCGGCTGTATATAGGCGCAGAGCTTGAATTTAGGCCGTATTATCCACTTGTCCGGGCTAGAGATCATCGCATATACACACGCACACACACGCAGACATACTCGGGGCTTGACACTTATGTGCCCATTGTCGGTTTTAACGAGAAAATCGCTCGGGCCGGAGAGTCCGAAGGCACACGCGACCGCAGAGCGATGATGAACGAAAAAGATGAAAAAAGATGCTGAGCGCGCGAGAGAGCGAGAAAGAAAGAGAGGTTTTGTAGTGCGCGCACCTCGGCGTGTAACAAACCGTGTCTGTGTGTCTGTCTCTGCGCGGCGAAGCGCCTCGAGAGATAGACGAGTAGTTTGTATACGGGGTGTCTTCGGGGAATGACACGGACGCTCTTGGAGATTTAGTGCGGCGTGGAAGAGTCTGCGGAAGCCAACTCGAGTGAGAATTTTGCAGTTTTGATTTTTCATCTTTCTTTTTTTGTTTTTTTTTTTTTGTTTCCTGAGCTCCATTTGATTTGGAGATTGGTTTTGATGTAGTTTTTCGAGGAAGCTTTTAGATTTATTGAAGCTTGAGTTGATACTGTGCGTTGGGTTCAACAGGTAGTTGTAGTCTTTAAGTGTTTTATGAAATTATAGACTTTCTTTTATTACTACTAATGAAAATTATTTACACTTAAAACTTTAGTGCTTTCAAATTTGTTGTTACACGAGCTATCAATTGATGATATTAAATTTCTTTTTACAATGATTTTCTCAATATTTGTATTTAAAAAATATGTATAATTGTTACAGACACCATGTCAGTAGTTAACAGTTAAACGCACCGTATCTACTTCTTCATGTGACCATACGTCATACAAACGCTCTTAAGATTCAACGGGTGTTTATAGTGACAAAGCTTTGATGACACTATCTTTATGATTTTCGCAATTATTTTACTAAAATTAATTTGAAAGAATGGTCCATCAATACTTATTGTTTCATTATCAGTCACTTGAACGTAGATTTATATATTTAATTCGGAATTCATCATTTGTGGGTATGTATCATAATAAGTTAAGTAAATTAGTTCTACCTACACTAAATTAATTTGATTGATATGATTCACTGGAAACTACATTTACCGGGACAAAATCATTTTATGAAAAACATTAATCTTTACAATTATTCTTAAATTTGAAATTAAAAAATATTCTTACTACTTTAGTTGTGGGCTATACTCGTAATAATAATGATAAAGTATTTTTTAGATTTAAAGTATTATTTTGTAATGCCATAAATATGCAAATACATTTCCAAGTATAGCAGCAAAATGCGTTTATTATGTAAAAGGAAATATTTAAGACCTATTAATACAGCTGCTGTTATTGGGATTTTATAAGTGTGAAAATATTTGTGTCTTATTACGTTCTTTCATTCTTTGCTTACCTACAAAAATTTAAGTATTTAAACTTTTTTTTAGATGAAGACAAGCTTTTAGTTAGATTAAAAAAAAATCTATAATTTGCGTCTTACCGAACTCGGATTTTTCTACTACATATTTAAATATACACGTTTTACATGGACAACTTCTTATCAATATTTCAATAACATTAACAGTATTTTTTATAACGCATACAATACACATTAATTTAATTTAAATGCTTATGAAAACGTTTAGAATGTGCGTCATTGATGATTTACGTGTACGTCTTATGGAAAAATTATAATCCGTTTTAACAAGTCGGGGCTGTCTTATAAATTAACGCGAACGGCCAATTTCGATGTTTTTAATACTAATCTTGTAATTGAAACATTGTCTCGCGAGTGTAAATTACTTCTATTAACATCTAAAAAATTTATATATAGAAGTTACAAGAATCGTTTAAGAAGTATTAGAAAATGGCGTATTAAGTTAAATTACAGTAGAATAGAATTGCGTGACAAAGCAATGTGAATTATGTCATTCTTAGCAGAAAGCTTAATATGCTCCGTAATCTTTACTCATTAAGTACGGCAAAAGGGCAGCGATAAGAGTTTCAGGAAAATTCGCCGTACTAAGTAACTCCATTATCATTTACATTTTCGAAACAAGTTGAATAGATATACACCAACTTTTATACATAAGTTAGGGGAATGAACTAAAAGAAGCTTTATTAAGAAGATTAGATCGATAAAATCTTCGTTTATTTTCACACGAACGAACGTCGGCCTTTACATAAAAAAAAAATCCTTTCAAACCGAAACAGAAATCGAGCTATAAAACGTTTTCCAGATCTGGGATTAACGGAATAAAGAAAGTCCCCCGGCCGCAAAAATAAGTCGCTGCCAGAAGATGTCTGCCTCGAAGTCGAGCAGCGACAATTACGGCGCGTCGCCGAGCGACGATTCGCCGAGCCGCGCCGACATGCCCAGTGTCCAGGACGTGATAACCTCCCTACAGAATTTCGGCTTGGCCGATTACTCGGTCTTCGTCTCCATGCTGCTCGCCTGTGGCTGCGTCGGCATCTACTTTGGCTTCGTCAAACGATCACACGGCGAGGGCGAGTATCTCGTAGGCGGGAGAAACATGAAGACCTTCCCCGTCAGTATGAGCCTCATAGCCAGCTTCATATCCGGCATATCGTTGCTCGGCATGCCAACGGAGATCTACGTACACGGGACGAGTTTTCTCTGCATCGGCTTCGGCGTCCTCACCGTTGGATTCATCATGTCCAATGTTTATCTGCCCGTGTTTCACGATCTCAAGCTGACCAGTACCTATGAGTATCTCGAGAAGAGGTTCGATAAGAAGATAAGGATACTTGGATCTGTCCTATTCGCTATTGCGATTGTAATATATATATTGATTTAGACGCTGTTGTAGACGCGATGAGGTCTAGTTTCTCGAATATTCAAACATTCATTTCAACTTGACAAGTTATATATATGTGGCATCGTTTTATCGACGATAAAAACTAAACGATGGCTATTACCGCAATCATTTTTACTACAAGACTTGTGATATTTTGATTTACTCGTTCTCCGAATTCCCATATTACTTTTATGAAAAACAATTTCCCACGACTATCGATAAACTAGACACTCTATATGATTTTGCTCAACTGCAGCCGCTGGGATAATTGTAGACACGGCAGAAAAACTGACCGTGAAAATATGTTTTTCTATAGATAACATGGCTGCCAATTGTCATCTACGTCCCGGCGCTCGCCTTCAATCAAGGTACATCTGCACCTACGACCACTTTGTTACACTCGCCTGCACAGCTGCAGATTCGTCCTATAGTCTCTATTCTTTCGTAGTTGACGGACCTATTAGCCTCATTAGCTTTTGTCAAAATTGGAACAACGCATGTACCTCTGCAGCTCTCGTGTTTATATATATACCGGTCGCGATATCTTTAACGTATATTTTTTTCTTTTACTTCCGTATCGAAGGAAACTGATATAATATATGCTGAGTATACGTATCAGTAGAGAAGCTTCAGAGTATAGTCATCTTTTATAATTATCTTTTGTGTCGTCTATATTATACTATAACTGTTTACGCGCGCGACGAGTGAGAACCGCAGTTACGACACAATCGGCACTTTTCTCCCTATCAATTGAAAAACTCACTAGCAAAGTCACTATATGGCGACGTATACATACATAATATATTGTTTGTTCTGCACAGTTACCGGAGTAAACATTCATGTGGTGACACCGTTCGTCTGTATGGTCTGCATCTTTTACACGTGCGTGGTGAGTAGAAAAACCCCCACTTATAATATCCACATAGTCCAGCTGTCTCGGAGTCAATTTGTAAATTGCTAGGCTCGATGCTGATGTATATATATATAGATGATGATTTTACACGGGACAAACAAACTCGCGCTCGTTTTCACTTTCGCCGCGTTAAATTACACGCTTAGGAGAATTTAGAGAAGCTCGAGGGACACACGTTCACTCGATGCTTACTGTCGTGGTTTCCATCTTATCGTTTCGAAAGAATCGAAATAATAACAATCGGACGCTAAGTAATATTTTGCACCTTGTGCGTGGCAATACAATTTGTTGCAAAAGATTCAATGATCACGACAAAATTATCAAAATTATTTATCAACAAAATTTTAAGTATGATATATGTGTATACATAATTCCAATACAGGGTGGCCTGCGCGCAGTGGTATGGACAGATTTCATTCAGACCTTCATAATGTTCGGCGCGATGTTGCTGATAATCGTAAAGGGCACTTACGATCTGGGCGGACTGTCCGTCGTGATGCGTCGAAATCTCGACTCGGGCAGACTCGAGATACCCGCGTAAGTCCAACGAGGTCCTTTTTCTTTGTTATACTTTACGCGTACATGATCCGCGGTGATCGGTTGGTTTCAGTGCCGATTGGAGTCCGTTGACGCGACACACCATCTGGTCCTTAATAGTCGGCGGCTGCGTCCATTGGCTGCAGATATCCGCCATCAATCAGAACATGATGCAGCGCTATCTCTCCTTGCCTACGGTTGCCCATGCCAGGAGGTAAATTATGTATATGCAAGCTCGGTATCTCTGTATATTTTTCGTATAATCGCAATCGTCAACGTCTTTGTGTACGTGTTTAGGGCTCTGTGGTCCTTCATCATCGGAGTTTTGCTGCTGATCGGGATTTGCGGATACGCCGGTATGCTGATCTACGCTTGGTACCACGAATGCGATCCTTTGACCACCAAAGTACGTCCCGTGCATCTGCGTAAGCGAACGATGAACGAATTTTCTCAATGATATATATGCTTTGTTATATGTATGTTTAGCTTGCCAGAGCCAAGGATCAGTTGTTGCCTCTGCTGATGATGAACATACTGGGCGAGTATCCTGGACTGCCTGGACTTTTTGTCGCTGGCGTATTTAGCGCGGCATTGAGGTACTCACCTTATTGTCCTCTTTTTGATATTTTATCATAATGTCACGATTTTGATAAACATTCTTAATAAATATGTAGTATAATGAAAAATCGGAATTTCGTGCTATTATCGCGAAATCCAATTTAAATGTAAATCATATAAAAATGAAAGTATTATAATTCATAGGTGAATAATCGATAATTTTTTTAATGCTACGAGTGACGACAGTGCCCCTATAGGCTATAGAATGTCTGACCTCGAAAAAATAGATATAATCATGATATACTTGTACGTGCACAACTATTAAATGTATAAAGTCAAGATATTTATCATCTTATTCTTAGAACGATTTAATATACACGCAAAAGTGCTTTAAGTAGAACAAGTCAACTCTGATAAGACTGCGCACTATAAAGTTGCATACATCCCGATGCACTTGACCTTTCGGATGCGCGATAACATTACATTTTGCTGCAGTTCCTTGTCGACGGGCCTGAATTCAATGGCAGCAGTCGTTCTGGAGGACTTTATCAAACCATTCCGCTCGACGCCCTTCACCCCGCGAACCATCGACTACTTGATGAAGTTCACCGTCCTAGTCTTGGGTATCATATGCGCGGGACTCGTATTGGTCGTCGAGAAAACTGGATCCCACGTACTCCAGGTAGATGATAACTTTCACATAATTAATTATACGCGATGAGTGCCATTTATTAGATCGTGCACGGCTCTTTTTTTCATCGCAATGACGCAAACGCTGCGTTCATTTGCATTCGGCAATCAAAATTAGAAATTTTAAATACATCTACGCGTTCTTGAATTAAAGAGCCAGTCTATTCGCACACATCCGGATCACCCATTCAAAATACATAAAGATACATACACAAAGAGGTCATCCACCTACCTTGGATAACCCAATAACTATCCTACGAATTCAAAAGTCGACCCTCGCTGTCAATTTCTATGCGCGCGTTCGCACCTGACCCCCGTTTTTTTTTCTGCCTTATTATTATGCATCAGCAGCTCTAACTTCCTATTTTTTTCTGTGTTCTTTCCACAGCTGTCGATGAGTTTGAGCGCCATCACGAGCGGACCGTCCCTCGGTATCTTCAGCATGGGAGTTCTCGTGCCTTGGATCAACGCCAACGTACGTATATTATGCGAATCCTTGACCACGCAGCGCGAGAGAATTAAAAGAGAAAGAGAGAGAGAGAGAGAGAGAGAGAGAGATCCGGCTCGTTTACTTCCGGTACACAGTGACTCAGCCCTGACTCATATAATATGTGCGATCGATTCCTTCGTGACTTTATCGAGAGACTTTCGATTTTTGACGTTTAGAAGAAAAATTCGACCGCGTGTATATATATAGATATTCTATTCGAGTATCCGAGAGATGCTAAATCGAGATCTAAATGGTCTATAGATAGCATATGCTATAGAGGAGGGAATGTCCGTTCTAAATTTAGCGCGTGTATAGGAAGGCTGACACACGCCTCTATAATATTATTAAGGAGAAATTGTGCGATGTGTTGTCAGGGCGCGCTGATCGGAGGCCTGTCCGGCCTTGCATTTATGGGCTGGATTAGCTTGTCGGCCGAGGCTGCCATCGCCAGTGGGAAAATCCGGTAAACATATTATACAGCTTTTCTTTCTTTTCAATTGCGAATTAGTATAAAATATTATATAGATGAGAGATGATGTTTTTTTATTTCTTCGTGCAGGTTCGATGAGAAGCCGGTGAGCACAGAGGGATGCACTTACCTGTTCCAACAGTCGGAGAACTTGCTGCTGATGCTGCCCCCGGAAACTCTACTCAATGATCCCGAAGAAGGGTGAGATGAATTTCACGCATGCCATTATTGGGATTTTATAAATGAGATTTTGTAGACTGACGTTACAGAACTACCATAAAAATAATACATTTTTATCGAAAAAAGAATATTTCATCCCCGATAAAAAAGGTCAATTTTCTTTTACAAAAAAAAAAGCCCGCGACTATATATGTTTCTGATGATAAGTACTCGCGCGATGAACTAATGGTAAGAGTACGATAAGATTAATAGCTCGCGAATAAAGCAGTAATGGAACACATCGTTAATTCTTCATTAAACTAATCAACTATTAACGAGGAAGCGGGACGATCGGAATAGCTGCTATACGCACTGAAAAATTCATATCGCATCGGGAAAAGAACGTATATATATATATATGCACTAATTGCTTTTTCTCCTTTGTCGGCACGACCTATGCAGCGAGCCATGGGCGGTTTATCGACTGAGCTACCTGTGGTACACGGTCGCGGGTACATTGGTGACGATGAGCGTCGGCCTAGTCGTCAGTCTCATCTCCTCCGAGAACATAGAGAAACTCGATCCCGCCCTCATGGCGCCCTTCCTTCGCAAATACCTCGGCAATCAAGCTCCCCAGTTACAACAAGTCGAGGTACGTCCTGTATCGGCGATCCTCTTAATAATTAACAACTGTGCGCGCGCGTGTATTGATGATATATACCGAACTGTTTTACAGGTGACGAGATCGAAAGCTGCCGAAGAATCGGTAGACGAGGTTCATCGAGAGACTTCGTCGTTATAACAGGATCTTATATTCGAATCTTGTCTTATAGTTTGTAAAGTTGATGCGGCTGAGGGATGAGAAATTGTTGCTGTTTTTATTACAATGGGATGATTGTTTTATACACATATGTGATGTATAGGGTAGAGGAGAGAATTAGAGAGTTGGCGATACGTTTAACTAAGTAAAATTAGATTTATTAGGCTAACGGTAGATTTTTTTTAGACATATACATTTGTATTTGAACTTGTTAACGCACAATTCATTATACGGTAAATATTAAAAATATATAGTTTATATTTCTATTAAACAGATTTTTGTTTGTGTGCTTAATGAGGTTATACGATATGTTTTCTTTTTTTTTTTTCATTATACATAATATCTTTGCACAAGTGTAATATCATTTATTGCAATTGACAGTTTTTTTTCCCTTTTCCATAGTATAATATGTACGTGGTGTTTATATATATAGATATACATACATATATATATATATAAATGTCACGACGGTATTATTTTACACATGTAAAAAATATTGCTCTGTTATTATTAAATATAATTATGAAAGGCACGTATTTCCATTGCTGTTCCATCAATTGATTTAGTTTCTTTTTCTTTTTATATATCTTTAATACAACATACATTAAAATATTGTCCCAAAAACATTCCTTTCTACAGTCAGTCGTAATTTATTTTTTCTTCTTCTTCGAGATAGGCATATAATTAATACTGCACCTTTTTTATGCAATTGCATTGAATTTTTCCCACGAGAATCCTGTACCAAATCAACATGTTAACGCCTCTCTGTAATACTTACACGTATAATATGTATATATGTATATATGTTTTCTAAATATTATTATTCAAAATAGATTTGTATCTTTTCAAAATTCGTACGGGCTTATTTGTGTATACAGTGCGTAAAAAGGAGATTAAAGTTAGTGTAGAAAATATCAGAGCTACCATGTTGATTTAGCAGAAAATCTCTCATATATCTATAGGTAATTGTTGGTTTATACACATGCTGCACTGGCTTATCGACTATTGGAAAAGGTATACACTTCTTTTTTCCACGTAAGACAATAACTACGTAAAAACTTTCGTTTTTTTTTGAACACGCATAATTAAAGGATAAAAATCGCTAAGACGATTAAGATAAAAAAGAAAGAAAAACTTAAGATTCTCTATTTACAAGAATACTCGTAATATATACCCGTTGTAGTTGTAACTTTTTGCCCCCCCATTCATGTTGGTCCACTCCACAATTATGACGATACAACTCTTTCGTATCTTAAGTACATTATAATTAGACTCGGCTATTACAAGTCAATTGGTTTTGCGTGCGACGATCGATTATACCAAAGAATATTACACTATTACGAATTGGAATTTGTCATAATTTCGTGTCAATATATATTTAGATACGTACTGGAAAAGTTTTCTAGCGCACTATAAGGTGGCCTCAATGGATCAACATGTAGTACGCGGGATGAAATTTGCTCAGCTGTCGCCAGGGTCTGAGCAGACGCTCGATTATTCGCAGGAGCAGAATTATCCGTCACCGGGCGCTCGCACGACTCACGATTTTCACGAGCACGTACAGGCTGAAGAGCTGAGTGATTCGACGTATCCAGTAGAGTCTGCAAGTCGATTAAGATAAGCGACGATCGAATGATTTAGTCTCGTCGGACAAAATGCCTTGTAATAAATGGAGGTGCGAATTATGTGGGAGTGGCGAAAACGTTTCCATGCGATGCACACTTGCTTCGAGCCGATAAATTGGGCAGAATTTGATGATTGATTGGGATCGATGATTGCTCAACGATAAAGAGACTTATTGTTTACATTGAGGAAACATCGATGTGAATGATTAATGGTGAGAAAATTCAGATTGATATAGGTTTTGATCCTGTGGGTATATGCGGCTTTGGTTTTAATATTAAAAGAATTGTATATTGAGAAAGGAATGCAAACAAACAAGGTGGAATCGCATATAAATAATTGAGAAATCGAAAAATACATTCCTCATTCATTGTTTTTTCCTCAACATTGTCAAAAACATTTTTAAAAGCTCCAAAAATAAATCCTGACGATTTAACAAAAAAAAAAAAAAAAAAACAGACGAAATTTTGAAAAACAATTTTTCACCTCGCGCTCGTCACTTTCAATACTACTGACGGTCGTATAGAAAAAAGAAAGGCATACTCACTTGAAGAGTTTACTCCTGGCCTTGCCCAGTGTATCAGGACTGTCCTTAAGCACGTACTTCCTGATCCCGAGCACGTATTGGCGCACATAAGTCTCCCAATCGAGATTCGT
Organism: Megastigmus dorsalis; assembly: GCA_900490025.1. NCBI lineage: Eukaryota > Metazoa > Arthropoda > Insecta > Hymenoptera > Megastigmidae > Megastigmus > Megastigmus dorsalis. Next base: position 48,300 of record UELU01138284.1, on the reverse strand, counting down.
GATGTCGACGTTGTAACGGGGCGTCGCGCCGTCCACGACCGAGCTCTTGATGCACTTTATCAGCTCCTTCATGTTCTCCGCGTGGAAGTACCACTCGTTGACGGCGAAAAATTCACCAGACTTTGCGGCGCGCATCGTTCGCTTTGTCATCTTTATCATTCTGTAATTCGTCAATATACATATTTATATACACCTATATACAAGCGATTATTTTTGTATATACACGTGACTTTTTCCTTATTGACGCGCTTGTTGTTGTTGTGGGCTTCGGTTTTGAGTCGCAGGCTTAATATAGCTCGCGCGATTATAGCGTTTGTTTATATAGTGCTGGCTCGCGATGCGACGGGGGGTACAGGGAGGTAAGAAAGAGGAAAGTCGTTTTATCGTTTTCGAGAGGTTTGAAATTTTTTTTGCAACGCACACATTTATTAATGAGAAACGCGCGCAGCTGACCGAGGAGCTTCACCGAAGGAGTGCATCGACCCGTATCGATAAACAAACCGACCGATGACGCTCGTTAATTTGAAATTCACAAAGAGACACCGTCACGCACCATAGATCAAAACCTTTGTGATTGCGTTTTGAATTTGAAAAGAGAAAAAACATGTAAGCAACAGATTATTCGTTTCGTCACACCGCGGTAAACATTGCATAATTTCGCACGACTGGTGTCTAATCCTCGCGATGAGCTTTTTATCATCGTTCCCCTCACGTGATATATTCTATACGATCCACGATGTCGATAAGGTATGTATACAAGAGCGTTGCTTACTTTGGCTTGCTGCCGCGAAAGCGGAGAATCAGATCGATGACGAACGCCGGGAAGAAGTGTAGAATCGCTACGGCGATCTTGTGTAGGAATTGGCTGGAGCGATAGGTGACGTGGGGATACCACATCACGTACTTGGTGGGCGACTCTATCGCGTACTTGCGCGTCATACCGCCGATCTCTCCCCATCTGTACAATTTCACGCGTTGATAAAAAAAAAAAGAAGAGCGTTAGTTTGAATTGAGGGAACATTTTGATAATTAGAGAGAGGTTTTGTTTTCTGTATATATGATTATGTACTTGACGGGATTGAAGCTGCCGCTGGTGCAATTGTAGACTCTGAGGGCGCAGGTGTCGTTGTTGGTGAATCGCTGGGGTCGACTGGTCGTTATGTGCCAGGCGGTGCAGATGAGCGTGTCGACCACATAGTCGACGGGCACGACGTCAACGATACACTGGGGCTGACACACGATGCTCCTTATGGTGCCTCGTCCGATTTCCATCAGTATCCCTGCGCCCAAACGCACATATACATATATACAATCTCGAGTTTCCCTCCACTTCTGTACTTATATATCGCGAGTGTATATAATTTTGGGGGGGTGTAGGTGTGTATGAACGTACCGGTGATGCCGCAGACGTTGTCGACCCAGCCGGGGTAAGGCTCCTGGAAGGCGGCGCAAACGATGCTCGGTCTGACTATGGCTACGGCCGGCAGACCAACCCCCTTGGTCAGTATGACCTGCTCGGCCAGGCCCTTCGTCAGCGTGTAGGTGTTCGGATGCTTGCCCATCAGTTTCTTCTCCAGTATGCCCATCGTCTCGTCGTCCAGATTCTCGCACATGTCCATCACCGTTTGCGGCTTCACCTTCGTGCTTCGGGTAAGATCTCGCCATCAATAACATTTATATACAATGGGAACAAAAGCGCGATTCGGGATGGGGTAAAAGATGCGGTACCTGTAGACCATCTCCTGGATATCCCTGAGATCGGCATTGCTGTAGGCGGTGCTGACGTGTATGAGACAGACGAGATTGACCATGCCCTTGCAGAGGTCGATGATGCGATCGGTGCCCCGTGTGTTGAGATTCACCGCCGTCTTGATGGGCTCGTCGAAGCGGACCGTCGCGGCGCTGTGAAAGACTATGTTGACCCGTTGCATCAGCATCGTGCGATCCTCGAGACTGAGTCCGAGCTCCGGCATACCCACGTCCCCCTTCACGGGGATCAGTTTGCTCAAAGCGCTCGGACACTCACGGCGCAATCTGTCGAACACCTAGTTTTCGGGGACGGTATCACGTGAATGCGGGAACAAAATATATCTATGGGCGATTCTCCATAGAGGCCTTTTATCAGAGGAATAAATGTATAATATTGTAAAAATTGCTTTAAATGTGCGATATGATTCTGGAGAATCATCCATATGCAGAGAAATAAAGATTTATGGAGCATCGAGTAGATTCGCGGAATAACGAATACCTCGTGCGTCTATTCATTTGAGCTGAAAGGATCATAACTTGAATATTGCCGGCGTGCATGATATCACGCGTGTATTTCATAAATAAACCTATTTATAGCCATAGCAGCTATACCGACTTCAATTTACTTCGGCTTATTTCTCCGTTGCTCGATAACCCCGTGGCATAAATAACTATTTCATATTTTTTTTTATTAATTCAGTGCGGTCCTTGTACTGTTTGCACTTGGAATTTACGACTGTAATGCTCGCGTTATTATCCCTCAATGCGAGATCTAGAGAGAATTAGGTTCTATCGTCTTTAATTTTGAATTGGTAAATAAGCATTCGTTAGTTACTTATAATGCCGCTGTTTTAATGCTTAATCGATTAATAACGATTAGACGATCGCTTAAAATATTCTCAAGACGATCAAAGAGGAAATTAGGCTAATGATGAATAAAAAAAGGCCAATGATTACGTGTAAAAAAAGAAGTAGACGAAAATTGGCTTGAAACAAATTTATGAAGTGATAAAAAAACTGACGGAAAGTTAACGAATTTGCCGACTTATTTATGATTCCATAGAGAGAAAGTTCGTAAACGATTACTCATTGAGATACAATGGAAGGAGCTGACGTAAGTACACACCGACACCGAGTTAGTAGGGATATAAACAAATCGATTTAGCTACACACACGTGATGAAGCCTTAACAGGACTTGTCTCCCGAGCCGAGGAAGTAGAAAATAGTCGGGTCCAGTCAGACGCGTTGTGTATTTAACGACGTATCAGCCCAAACGTAATTGACTACAACTATATAATTTCTATGCGTTGAGAATATTGCATTTACTTTTATTTTTTTTTATGGAAAATGCTAAAACCCGTTTTTCACAAGATATTCTCGAATCAATTAAAAATTAATACGTATGATATATTATTATGATAAATCAGCTAATGTTATACGTGCATCTTTTGTGCTCGACGTTCTAAACAGGCGCTATTGTGTGAAACAGAAGAGATACAGCTTTAACTAGCACGTAAATTCGAAATACTTCTTTTTGTTTTTATTTACCATAAATAATTCTTTTATGAATAAAAAATGTATACCGAGGTCGCAGTACAACGAACTCACTTAACGATTTTATATTTTATATAGTTCATGGAAACTCTAGGCGTCGTAGAAGTAATCCGTGTGCATTTTTTTTAATTTTATTCTTAAATCGGAAATGTTGGGAATTGTATACCGTGTGTTTTCCTGCAGTTTACTGGAACTCGAATCAAGCGTAACCGAATACATACGAGAGAAATTAAGAGAAAGTCACACGAGGATTATTAATTCTTATGAGACACTTTCTATAATTTAATTTATAAATAATTACAAATATCAATTTAACGGTTTTATCTACGTGTACATATGCCCAAGTTTACTGCTATTGTGCGTAATCGACAGAAATTGCAAATTAATTATTATATGAAGTCCAATTAAAATTCGCTCAAAATGAAAATTGTATTTACCATACTTCGAGACTAAATGTCTCCGAGACGAGACGTTTTAGCCATCCGTGAAAAGTTTGTCCAAGCTTTAACCAAATAACCGTCGGAGGAAAATTTTTACCGCATTCGTTAATATTTCAAATCGTGTGTAATGGCGCCTATCGCGATGTTTATCGAAGATCTGCTAAGCTAATTAGGCGTGTACAATAAAATGCTATGCTAACACTACTTAATTATTCGATACGCTTGAGGTGACGTTAATTACCCTAGTAAAAGTATCGTACACTTATTCGAATATTTAACGAGATATTCAGGATAGTCACACGGTGACGCGCACGAATGTAAAATAACCGATTATGATTAATAAAGAAGTTATTCGTAAGGACTCTGTTTAAATTCCTGCATACGGATTACGCAAGCCTGCAATAACTGTATATTTATTCAACTTCTTTATCAGAGGTATATTCGATTCGCAGTTCGAAGTCGTTAAAAGTCGCTAAAAAAAGAGAAAAGAAAAACATTCGGTCAAGG